>JAOPHQ010003985.1:47500-80000 GCA_030340625.1 Merluccius polli
AACAGTAAAATATATGCAAGTAAAACCAAGCACACAGCAGAATGAAAGAGAAAGGAAAACCATATGAATCCTACATTGTAAAAACAGAACAATAAAATAATTATAAAAGATAACATCTGATCAGGGGAGTTTTTCAATGTCTCTTTAGTGGTGTGTGTGTGTGTGTGTGTGTGTGTGTGTGTGTCACCAGCTGCCAGAACATCTGATATGAAATATCGAGAGGGAGGGCAGTGAAAGCCAGGAGAACCATTATACCTTATTGTCACATCTGCAGCTGTCTGAAAACAGAGAGATCAAATGTGTTTTTATGATCACTTAACCTAATGTGTTAAGTTCACAGCGGACAAGGAAAGAGATAGGATTGCAAGGAGAGTTGTCGCAGCACTACAGGCTTAAAATAAACACCCTGGAAGTAAACAGCTCTTATTCTAATCAAATACTATTATATTTTTTATATATATTAACTTTTTATGTCATTATACATTTGAGCTTTTCTGACATTATTAAAGGTGCTGTAGATAAGACTTAAGAGCTATTGACTGAACGTTATTTGTTAGAAATGGCATAGCCATCACTCCGCTATTACTGAGTGAAATACGCTGTGAGAATATCCGTTGCGAGTCGGCGCCGCCTGTCTCTGTATGAGACAAGATTTTAAACCACTCCCGGCTCAATTCTGACCAGCAGATGCTTGTTTCCAAAGCAACTTACAATATCCCCCCCCCCCCCGATACCCTGGTTAAGCATCTGGTTCAGGCTTTTCTGTGTGCCTTCTCTGTTGTCCACTAGATCCCGGTACCTTAACAAATACACCTGTATATCATAACGACATCCTTTTTCTGAATGGAGGTGGGGAGGGTGGAGAGAGAGACAGGGGAGGGGCCTCATGGGTGTAGGCCCCTGGGTGGAAGGCATACCGGCCCCCTGGTCGATAAAAGAGGTGAGAGGTAAACATTGACCCAAGTCCTATCGGAGTGAGTCTGGATCCATCTTTCAGTGGAGAAACTGGGTAAACACTAGAGATCCCCAGATAACACTCAGTGCTGATAGCGGTTATGAGTAGCGCACATTAAGCTTCACCTGACAACCAGTATCGATCGCCTCTGTTGTGCTGGAAACAAAACATTGACCGTTAGCTTGGTAACTCGACAGCTTGATTGAGGAAAAAAAAGGTAGCTTTTTCTTCATTTAAAGATGAAAAACTTTATTTTCAGTACCCCGAAATGTCCCATCTGGGGTTAGAAATCGTTTTTTAACTTTAACTCATCAATAATTCTTCCATATTCGTTTTTCTAAAGCCTTCAGATTCTTCTTTTCTTTTAAAGATCTACATTCTTGTCCAAATGGCTTTCAATGTCAAACATTCACATCTCTTCCAATAATACTTTTAAAGTCATATTTTAAATCATTCTCCGATAGTGGAAAGAAAGAAAAGGTAGTATTTTAAGGTAGCAACGCATTACACAATCCATCCATTGTTGGATGAACAGCGTGAGGCTTTCATGTGCAGGCGTATCGGTGACAGGGAGGGTGTGGGGGACGAGGAGGACGACTGCTTTCAGGGGGCAGGATTGTAAAAAAAACAAGAGAAGGTTTTTTACTTCAAATCAAACAAGGGAGGCAGGTAATACAAGATGGCCTCTGTGTTAATGGCTAACTGGATTGGTTCACATGTAGACACACAATCTCGCCCCTCTACACCCACTCCTGCAAACATGTGTATGTAAACACACATATGTACACAGACACACACACACACACACACACACACAGAAAAGCATGCATTTCAAACATAAAGGCAGGTTAAAATGCACCCACGCATAGGAGTTTGCGCATGCACAAGCAAACACATTCACGCAGACAACACACACACACACACACACACACAAAGATACAGAAGTGATCGGGGTCACCAGCGAGAGTTGGACCACTAGAGCAGTTTAATTTTCCAATTAGGATGTCTTTACGACCCTCTGCTCGTTAAGACTTATCAGAGAGATAATTCACCAGTAAAACCTGTTTCCTGACCTCAGGTAATAACTTACACGTACTAACACAATAAAAGCTCCATCCTCATATCTGTGTGTGTATCTTTGTATCCATCTGGGTATCTATGTATCTATCTATTTATCCATCTGTGCATCTAGGTTTCATCTATGTATCCATGGAAGTATGTATCTATGCATTCATCGATTGCATCCATCTGATCTATGTATCTACTTCCATATACAAAAGGATGTTTTTTTTAACTGTCTACAGCTCAACCAACTGACCAACCTAAAACCAGAGAGTAGAGACCAGAAATCAAAGAGTAAAGATCAGAGAGTGGAGACCAGAGAATAGAGGCCAGAGACCAGAGACCAAATAACAGAGACCAGAGAGTAGAAACCAGAGACCAGAGATAAGAGATCAGAGAGTAGAGACCAGAGATCAGCGAGTAGAGACCAGATACCAGAGACCAGAGAGTAGATACTAGAGACCAAAGACCAGAGACCAGCGATCAGAGAGTAGAGACCAGAGATCAGAGGGTAGAGACCAGAGATCAGTGAGTGAAGACCAGATACCAGAGACCAGAGAGTAGAGACCAGAGATCAGAGATCAGAGAGTAGAGACCAGAGAGTAGAGACCAGAGACCAGAGAGTAGAGACCAGAGAGTAGAGGCCAGAGATCAGTGAGTGAAGACCAGATACCAGAGACAAGAGAGTAGAGACCAGAGATCAGAGATCAGAGAGTAGAGACCAGAGAGTAGAGACCAGAGACCAGAGAGTAGACACCAGAGAGTAGAGACCACACTGTAAAAAATGATTTGTTAAAGCTACTTAAAAAAAATGAGGTAACAATTTACACTCAATTTAAATGAGTTGGTCTTACTTCTACAGTTTTTAAGTAAATTAGCTTAAAAAAACTAAGTAGATGCAACTCACCCAAAATGCATTTAAACTACAACAGCAACCTAGAATTACATGTAAGATTACTCACTAATAATAAGTTGGAAAAATAATTAAGTTAATAATTTCTTTTAAATATACTTGATATTTAGGATCGTTTATACTCATACGTACTTAGTAATTAAATTGCTATTACTTAAATTTCCTTTATATTCATAATACAAAAATATGATGTATATTTATTTAAAATATACATGACACCACAGATTTTTTTCCACAAAACACTTTTATTTTATTTTATTCCCAAACACATCAGTATGAGAACCTTTGAAGTCCTTATAGAAAATAATACAGAATGCCTGTAAACACTTCAAAAACAGCTCCCGGAGCTCAGCTGCTGGGCCACTGCGAGCGCGTCCGGCTCCACGCTCATGGCTGATCAGGACTTTCTTGCCATGACACCACTGAGAGAGAGCCAGAGAGAGGGGGGGGGGGGGGGGGGGGGGGGGGGGGGATGAGAGAGAGAGAGAGAGAGAGGGAGGGAGAGAGAGAGGGAGACGGTTAGCATTACTGATTTTCGAATTAGCAGATGTTTTCGAGTTGTTTGCAAAGGAAAGTAGCCTACTGACGGTTAGCATGACCTTACCTAATATACAATACCAAAAGCATGTAGTCTTAACTCACCTCAGAAGCTCCGAAATAGCCAGCAAATGTCCTAGTCTTCGCCAGTGTGCCTCAATCTTGGCGCCAACAAATTTCTAACCAACAGTCAGAGTCCTCTTGAAACAAGCAACAGGAAATCCAAGACCTGTTCATTCTACTTCCTAAAAATGAGTTGGATTCAATGCACGTTTTTTTAAACTTGGATAAACTCTTTATTGTGTGTTTGTTTTACCCAAATGAATTAACCATGGTTTAAACTTATTTTTTTTAATGAAATCAAAATAAAAATGTATCGAAATAAAATATGCAGATAAAAATGACTACATTCTACTTATTTTTTTTAATGACATCTACAATGGGCGAGGTTCATTTTTTACAGTGCAGAGACCAGAGAGTAGAGACCAGAGATCAGAGACCAGAGACCAGAGAGTAGAGACCAGAGATCAGAGACCGGAGATCAGAGACCGGAGATCAGAGGCGGCCTTAAGCATCTGGGGGCGAGTTGTTCAAGAGTTAATGTGCAAAAAGAAAACAAAAGCGAAAGAGAAAAAAAAGAGAAAAAAGCTAGGATTCAAGTTGGTTTGCATCAGTAATGGTTTATTTTCGGACTTCAACTTAAATGCATTATGTGCACTTTCAACATCATGAACAGCTCTACATAGAAATAACCCAAACAATTCAAACAAACAATTCCAAACCAAAACAATTAAAAACTGAAACAATTACATTTTTGTGCAAAACAAATCACTGTTTTCAATGTTTTCAATCATCTCAGTTGTAGGATTGTCATCGTGTGGTGCTTGTGCTTGTTCATCAAACAATAAAGTTAGGTCATCATTATCGCCATCTGTTTGAGTAGAAGGTTCTCATTTCCATTGTTCTGATGAGCAGCATCTCCAGTTGTTTGGCCAGCATACTGTGGCGGTGGTGCAGGTGCAGTCGTCGGCAGGCCTTTTACAGATGCTGGACCAAAGGAAGAGGTCACTTTTGGGAGACTATTTAGACTTTTTTTTTTGTTGGCAAATATTTTCCGTTTTTCAGAACCACTATAGGTGCGTTTCATTTTCCTCTAAGGCTGTTGCTAGATGCTGTATTAGGTCAAGTCAAGTTCAGTGAAGTCAAGTTCAAGTCAAGTTCAGTAGATGTTTTGTTTTGAATATTGTAGCATCCCAGAGGTGCCCCGCCTCCATACCTCCCAGCATGCTTTGAGAGACTGTTAACTCTAGCCTTTTTCTGGTATTTTTCTTGTTATTCATGCACTGTTGTAGGATTATTTAATGCTAAATAATTGTTTATAGAGATTCTTTTAATGATGTGTATTTGCTTTAGTTTGAGAATGTACTAGTTCGTATTAGTTGACACCGTTATTAATGTTCGTTGTGAAAGAAATTACCTGCCTACCGTTTTGCTGTAAACATTGAATTGCTAACTGGTTTTAACGGCAATGAAAGCAGTTATATATATATATATATATATATATATATATATATATATATATATATATATATATATAAAAGTGGGTACATTATTCAATGCTTGTGTGTCAGTGGGGGGCCCTTTGGGAGGGCGGGGCCTGTTTCAGTTCCGTTTCAGGCCGCCAATGCCAGAGAGTAGAGATCAGAGAATAGAGACCAGAGATCAGAGAGTAGAGACCAGGATAGTTAAATGGTTAATAACAGGTGACTCAACTCTACCTCATTAAAGTTCAGAGTTTGTTTTATTCCTCTGCTTGTCCCCAGTGCACGCACACACACACACACACACACACACACACACACTATAAACACACACTTAGGATATGTGGATTTGTGTGTGGGTGTGTGTGTGTGTGTGTTGGTTGTGTAGAACAAAGAGCAGGACTGTGTTTAGTGAGACCCTTAAGCCTCAAGGGCCGGCCAGTTTGTGATATTTGCGTCTTTTCAAATAGCACTTTATTACAACTCTGACGTCTAAATAGACCCAATCTATGGCACACACACACACACACACACACACACACACACACACACACACACACACACACACACACACACACATATACATACACACTTATGTATGTACACATTTTATGATACAATAAGTCAGACCCAAAATATATGTACTCAGGATATTAAATCTCTTCTTACCTCGTCCTGCACATCCTGGTCATAAACACTGGTTCAGCCATGTGCGATGATGATGATGAAAAAGAAAATGAAGATTTTTTTTTTTTGTTTGTTTGTTTGGTTAGTTATGTTTGTTAAGATCTTCGTATTCTTCTTTCTCGTTCAATAGGAACAATATGTACTAAGGATAGGCATTTAATAAGCTATTAGCTTCTGCCTATACCTTTTCGATCAAGTTTAAAAAATATATATATATTAATAATAATAATAATAATAATAATAATAATAATAATAATAATAACAATAATATGTATATGTATGGATGTATATATATATATATATATATATGTGTATATGTGTATGTGTATGTATATGTGTATGTATGTAGATATGTATATGCATGTACTTGTAATGGAAACTGTCTCATTGAATGATCGAAATAAAGAAGAACTAAAGAAGATGATGAAGACCATGTGTGTGCCATGCGCTCGACTTGTGTAAGAAGTTAATGCATGCAAGTCTATTTAGTCTAATCACATGTTAATAAAAACTAATGGTTCTTCACATGTGTAAGAAGTGACTCCAGTGTTGGGAGGAAGGCCAAGCTTAAATAATAAGTAAATAAGTGTAATAACTGGATGGTGTTGCAGGTATTTTCGAAGGTTTGAACAAATGTCCTTAAGGTCATCGATGAGCATGCAGGGAGCCCCAGCCCCTTGGACTGGAGTAGGCTACATCAAAGTTGATTAAATTACTATACAAATCCAAGGAAAATAGCCAGATTATAAAAAAAGAGCTTTGATTTGGGGAAGCATTTTTATTGCTTTTTGATAGGATCGTTATTTCAATATCAAACATTTTGTTGAACCAGCAAGTGTTATCATTTGTTTTCACCAAGAAGAAAGTGGTACCAGATATATTCTTTATAAAATATTTTATATGCAATGCTGGTTGTTCATTATGTAATGGAAAATAAGTGTAACATTTTTCAAATATTGGTCTCATGTCAAAACTTAACACACATGGTTTTGATTTGATCGAGTTTCATTTGAATGAGCAATTGCACAAGCAAACAATCCCTAAATGTGCATATTATTGGTTGTCAAAAATATATATGCGTAAAACGCAGTATGCTAATTCAATGTTGTTGTTAACCGTTTCCAGATTTCAGAGGCTCTGAAACATGAGATTTAATGTTGGCTCGTAGCCATCCGAGGGCCAACATTAAACCTCTGGCTCCACCTGCTGGTGAGAAAACACACTGCAGCTGTCATTGTTTATATGGGGAAAGAGATAAGGTCTTAATCATACAAACACAATGTATTATTCTTTGATAATAAGGGGCCATTATCTGATGTTATTATGTGTGTACTAAATATGAATGACATTAACTTAAAGTAACTAGGTAAGCAAGGTAATTCTAATTGACATTCACAGTCGGATTGTTTGTATTTTGAAATCCCAGTTTAAATTAATACATAGAGCAATACAATTGTAACCAATGTTGATGCAATTGTTTAGAGTAGGCTTACACCAATTAAATAATAGAGAGGCAACACTTAAAATGATAGTGTCATTGTTAATATGTAATATGTAATTACTATGTAACAAGGAATGTGATGTGAAACAAAAATGGGGCAACAGGGGTGACTTAACGTCACAGAAACAAATATCAGCAACTGACCCGTTAATCAAATGTGTACATCACACAAAATTACAATTGAATATGTTTGCGTCTAAAGTAAAAACAAGGTTAAAGAAATATCTTGGTGATCCAGGTCAGCTTCACATTATAAGTGCCTGGATGAACTGTGGAAAGAGGAAAAAAGATTATGATCACTACTGTGCCATTCAGCATTCTTCTTGTTTTTACTGTAACCACAACAAGTGGTATTTTATACTATTACTTACAACTATATTAAGTACGGTAGACTTAACAACTACCTTAAGGAAAAGAACAACAAAACAGATAGCTACACCAGGTGAATTAATATAGGGCCTACACTTGATAATGTGAATGAATGCTGTGTAGTGATCGGTCAACACAGGTGGTGCGGTTGAGGTTACGGTGAGTTGGACCCTCGTAAACACACCTCGGAGATGGTAAAGCTGGGCTGGTAGCGTTCTGAAATAGATCACATGTTCACCCAATCTGAGTTCACGTTCACAATTTAGCAAAAGTTTCCCTTACGTCGGAATCCGACCCTATTTTAACTCCATGTAACGTCTATGGATAAGGTAGATATAGCCTAGAAGTCCTCCATTCTGCAAAAGTGTTGAAAGTTGTTGAAAATGGTTTTGTAAGAGTAGGCCTATACCCTGCAATATGAATGAAGAAATGTGCCTGAGAATATAGGTCTTTTACACTATTGTGAACGCCTATATAACATATTTATTTCTGTATTCATTTATTTATGAATGAAAACGCCAACACAATGTAACACATTTATAAACAAACATGTACCCCTACTCTGCAGCACTGGAAAGACAATGAATGAATATTATCAATGAATCAGTATTTTAAAATCGTATAGAGACCAGTGTGGCTACCTTTCATTATGAGCAGTTTAGTGACAAGCTCCATGTAGTTGTCATACGTGAGGGCTCCCTGGTGGCCGTGGCGGTGCCACAGAGTCTGAAATGTCTGCTCATCTACGGTAACATCTGAAGGACACATTTAGCACCGTTAACATTGGGGCTGTATTAATACAACCATATCATTAGTTTATTGCTAGTACATTAGCCCCACCTCTTGGTGGTGTGGTGTATGTTTTTCCTATTAAAGGCGTAAGGATAACTTCAGGATTATTCAACCTGGACCCTATTTTCCCATCATTTGGGGTCTCAGGGACTAATGCCGACAACAATTTTTGAAACTGGCACAGTATTGAGCGAGAGGGCTTCAATGGGCAGCAATGTAAAAGCTATAGGGGCAAGGCGCCCCGTTGATGTACGTCCTCTTAAAGTGCCTGTTTTGCCACTGACAGGCTCAGGTTGTTATTATATGTGTCTGACAACATCATGGAAAGGATCAGAATAACAAAACCTCTGTCTTTGTTGTGTCTCCTCGCTCAAGGACAAGTCTGGCTCTGAAACCTGGAGAGTCCCGAGGGGCTGAGTTGTTGCAGGATGAGAACGATGGAAACGTGGGAATTGGAAAATGTGTTATCTAAAGGATTTTAAAAAGTAATGGTTTGTGTTTCACGTTTCCAGCTGTCTCTTCCTGCCACAACTCAAACCTCAAGACTTTAGAGCGAGACTTGGTTAGACACAACAACAAACAGGCAAGCCCACAGGCTGCTCTACGCAACGGAGAGAGTCGGGGAGCGTGTCATTTTTTAAGTTCAATTACAACGGGCAAAAAAGCGTTCTATGCATGTTAAAATCCTACACTTAGTCAGGATAACATGGTGTCTCTCTGTATGTTATCTTAAAGTAGGCCTATTATTCAAATGACCTTTGGCTGCCAGAGTGTTCTTGAATTGGTCTGCAGTGATGTATCCTGCGTTGTCCTTGGTGCTCTCTGCATACTCTTTCTTGATGCCAAGTACATATGTGCTCAGGTCCAAATACTCCAATGTATCTAGGGAGCCAGATTTGTCTTTCTGGGGGGCTTGGTTAAAGTTGTGAATACTCCCACTCTCTCCCTCTACTTATTATCAAAAGAGTTGTGGTGGTACACACACAGTTCATAACAATCCCTCATTTATTTTGAATGAAACCCTTCAGTTCCACGTCAAATGTCGCTAAACAATTTATGCGTATAGATCCGATGGAATTGCAAAATGCGCAGAAGCATAATCTAACCCAAATTGAAATATGAATTCAAGTTACTGGAAAATGAATGTGAATAGAGGTACTATGTGACAACTAGTAGGAATATGAATAGTATACAATAGGATTACAACTTAAATATTTTTTGTCTTTCTATGTCCTACCTCAAAACATAAAACAATTATCTACAGGCAAAAAAACCCATAAAAAATACACTGAAGGTCGCTTTGAATGAAAGCGTGTACACAGCGTGTAACAGTACTACGTAGTAAGATAAATATCTGATGGCTCGCTTATAACTTAACAATTAACGTTTTCCTCTGTAAACATGTGTTTAAGGATACATCCTTGAACGCCACCAGGAGGTGGGCTGTGTTGAGACTCAGAGCTGTAAGGGAAAAGACAACAGGGAGTGTTAAAGTGGCCCCCAGGAGGATTTTGGGGGAATGAGTCCTGGTGAGGGAAGAGCTCACAGTGGTGCCGTAGAGCTGACCCCTTCTCCTCCAGCTTGGCCAGCACACCCTCAGCATTGAGTCTCTGATGGGAAAACACAGAGACATGTGGTCAAGTTGGAGGAAACACACACATATATATGATACATATATATGTTTGTGTATATGATACCATATGTGACCATAAGCACATTTTCGGGACAGGCTGGCCAATCAAGTTGGACTGCATTCAATGCATAGAAACACTCACATCACATGACTCCATGGTGAGGTTGTCACACCGAAGAGTGTCCGGCCATTGAAAGCCAAATATCTTCAGTTGCGGTTCACAGCCAGAGCGAGCAAGCTCACACATAGCTCGGCACGGGGGCCGCGGTGGTCCATCGTCACACGCGGGGGTGTACACAGAGCACAGGAAGCTCCTCAGATGTGGAGAGCATCCGTGATTGACCAAAGGCTCAAATGAAAGCAGCTGGAGGCCTGCCTCTTGCTGGGTGGTGTGGCCCAGAAGGTTTGGATACACCGTTTGCTTATATGATTCTCCTTTACACATGGGAACACTGATCGCTTCACACGTTGCAGGGTTCTGCTCCTCCGCCTGCTAGAGAGAAAACAAACAGAATAGGTAGCACATCCTCACTGGGACATATCATTGAGGCCCATGGACCTGTTTTTCCAGAGGTTTTTCTGTTATGCCAATGATGCTCAGCTCTACTTTTCTTTGCCTAAGAGGACAACACGAATGAAAACTTTGTTTTGTCACGTCTGGCATGACTACCGCTGTGGCAGTTTCAAACACAACGATGTCTACCCACGATGACAAATAATTTCACGATTAATTACTAAACAATGACCAAAAAACATGTCATACACATAACATAACAACATTCCAGTGCTCCTGTGCTCCCAAAATGGAGGCGGTCATTGTACAATCCCTATACAGCAATTTCAACAGGATACAATAGAGTCACTGCAATGTGTGTGTTGTTTGTTTAATGACGCCAGGAGCTACTTCCTCTATGTGTCCTTGTAGTCCCTGCTTGAGCAAAATGCTTCAAACAAATGCTTTGAACTTGCAGTGGTGGGCCACAGTACAGGCTGTGTGTGTGCATGGGTGTACATTAAGAGTATAGTAGTTTTACCATACAAACACTTACATCACATGACTCCATAGTGAGATTTTCACACCGAAGTTTGTTCGGCCATTGAAAACCAAATTTCATCATTAGCGGTTCGCAGCCAGCGCGAGCTAGCTCACACGTAGATCGGCATGGGGGCCGCGGCCGTCCCTCAACACACTTGGGGGTGTACACGGAGCACAGGAAGCTCCTCAGATGTGGAGAGCATGCTACTTTGACCAAAGGATAAAATTGATGCATCTCCAAGCCTGCCTCTTGCTGGGTGGTGTGGCCCAGAAGGTTTGGATACACCGTTTGCTTATATGATTCTTCTTTACACATGGGAACACTGATCGCTTCACATGTTGCAGGGCTCAGCTCCTCTGGCTCTGCTCCCGGATCCACAGGCTGCCAGAGGGGAAACAAACATAATAAACAAAGTGTGTCATACCAGGTTTTGTCCCTACCTCCATCAGACTATGTGACTCTTTAACCATTCAGTGCTTGTACCTGGACATTTTAGACTGGACGTGGACATTTTAGACTGCTGTTAGACTGCATGCACTTGTTTGTTGTCCTAGTACTTGCAGGTTCTGTCCCACATGTTTTAAATGTAGGCCTATATGTCGATCAAATCAAAGGCACGACATCATTGCGACATCCACTAGATGTTGCACACACAGGAGAAGTCAGGGCTTTCCGACAGAAAAGCTTTGGGAAGTCAGGTGTCATATAGACACGACAAAGCACATGTAGGGAGGAGGTTGTGGTAGATGAATGGGTCAGACACAGGACTTTCAGGGGTCCATGTCCCTTATCATCTCTTAGACTTAGTTGACTTATTGTATTTATTTATTTTTGTTTCCAGTCACGGTTTGGTTAAGTTTCGACAACTCAACTACTTGGTTAGGTTTAGGCAACACAACTACTTGTTAAGGGTTAGGCATCACAACACCACTACTTGTTAAGGGTTAGGCATCACAACACCACTACTTGTTAAGGGTTAGGCAACACAACACAACTACTTGTTAAGGGTTAGGCAACACAACACAACTACTTGTTAAGGGTTAGGCATCACAAAACCACTACTTGTTAAGGGTTAGGTAACACAACACAACTACTTGTTAAGGGTTAGGCATCACAACAGAACTACTTGTTAAGGGTTAGGCATCACAACACCACTACTTGTTAAGGGTTAGGCAACACAACACCACTACTTGTTAAGGGTTAGGCAACACAACACCACTACTTGTTAAGGGTTAGGCAACACAACACCACTACTTGTTAAGGGTTAGGCAACACAACACATCTACTTGTTAAGGGTTAGGCATCACAACACCACTACTTGTTAAGGGTTAGGCAACACAACACAACTACTTGTTAAGGGTTAGGCAACACAACACCACTACTTGTTAAGGGTTAGGCAACACAACACAACTACTTGTTAAGGGTTAGGCAACACAACACCACTACTTGTTAAGGGTTAGGCAACACAACACAACTACTTGTTAAGGGTTAGGCAACACAACACCACTACTTGTTAAGGGTTTGGCAACACAACACCACTACTTGTTAAGGGTTAGGCAACACAACACAACTACTTGTTAAGGGTTAGGGTTAGGCAAACTTCTCCCGTGTGTAGCTCACGTCTCGGCAAAAGTCGATCCTCAAAGGTCCGCAGTTTTGTGCGCCTGCCGCCACGGAAGACAGCCCCAGCACCACCAACCAGGTCCACGGCGTCAACATGGCGACACCGAGCCACTTGGGGACACTGAGCCACTTGGGGACACTGAGCCACTCGGGGGACACTGAGCCACTTGGGGACACTGAGCCACTTGGGGACACTAAGGTGTTTGGAGCAGCGCTGTGTGCGCGCGTTGGACGTGGCGGGTTTTCCAGACGTGTCCGTGTGTCTTCGGTCCCACAGCGGCCGAAGATTTCGTTGAAACGACAATCATCCCAATGACTCTTTGGACTCCATGCCGCAATGTTTGCGGCCCACAACAGGGGCTGTTCAAACACAACCACAGCTCTTACACTCTGAACGAATCCACAGAAATTATTCATTTATTTTTTTTTTTTTTTTTTTTTTTTTTTAAGAATGACCAACCATCCGTTTTTGAGGATATGTTTACTGGTTAACTACATGTAGGAAATAAGTTTATATGTGTACATTTGTGAATACTTTATGCATTTTATGAATTGGGACTAAATGGGAGAGATTTAAAAGGCTAAAATATTGTGCATAGAGTAGTAGTGGTGGGCCCTAATACATTTAAAAACATAACCATTTCATTAAAAGACACAAACTAACAAACAATGGCAGTGGTTATAGTCTGGTCCTTCTGGACATTAGACGGCACCCTTCGGTTATCTTGTTATCTATATTCACCGTTTAGCTGGAATGGTTTGTGTAAAGGAAAACTAGTAGGCTACAGTAAGTACAAAATAAAAGATGAAGACATGTTATGAATGGAGTCTGTGTGAGGAAGACCGTCGCTCTCTCCTCCTCTTCTTCATGAGCTCATGGTAACCTGTATGAACTGGGAAGAGGAACATTATGAAGGGGTTATTAGTATTACATGACATACATGACTATACATATACAGTACTGTAGCTATACATATACAGTAGCTATACAACACAGCGTATACCGTACAGCATCCATACTTATACAGTAGAACGAAGAACCGAACAAAACATGAAAATATTAATCAAACACATTGACTATGAACTTGCACTTTTCATCGCAACACTAAGGCCCAGCTTGGTCAGCCTTGTTTAACCTGATGTCGTTATTGTCTTAAATGATGCATGACAAATATTATGTTGTCTTAGTTTCTTGTATGACAAAAAGGCCTGGGGATATATAAAACACATTTATATAAATATATGCTCACATCATCATACTGAAATGCAGCCGTGCCTTGTTGTGTACTGTCCCTCCTCCGGAACTGATCTGGAATTCACACACACACACACACACACACACACACACACACACACACACACACACACACACACACACACACACACACACACACACACACACACACACACACACACACACAGTTCTAGGTGTATAAATATTTAACTAATCTTACAACTCAGTGTGTTGTACCCCAACTACTGCAAACATCCTATTTAGTATTTTTGGATACGTATTCTTGGATTAAGGCGCTAGCTAGATCACCAGTGAGGCTGCGCAGTCGGACACAACAGGCCACGTAGTCATCAAAGGCTATCCGGCCCTGGGTGCTGTGGCGTCGAATGATGACCCCCAGAGCCTGGTTGCTGAAGTTATAACCTGCCACCGCCACACACAAACATACAACACAGATTTAACAAACTTTAAATCGAGATAAAGATACAACAAAACGACCTGAGATGACACGAGAGATACCCTTATAGATACCCTATAGAATGAGTTTCCCCATGCAACCGTTTAATTTAACCTCATTTGAATTCACAAACTGAAAAAAACAACAACCTGAATCACAAACGGGAAAGAGATTGTTTGCTTTTTGCTGAAGTATCAAGTAAGTTTCCACAAGGATAAAGTCCTAGTTCCTACCCATGGTGCCCAGGGCCTGATGCAGCTCCTGGGCCTCGATGGTCCCACTGCGGTCTCGGTCCATGGCCATGAAGTTCTGCTTCCAGCCGTTCAGGGCCCCCGAGAGCTCCTTGAACTCATTAAAACCCATGGAGCCTGACATGTCCCGCTGACACAACGTTCGGTTAAAGAATGAAACCTTTTCTTCTCTTTAGGAAGCAACATACGCTATTAGCAGCAGTATAATTCGCACAGTGGTATTATCTTGATGATGGTTAAAAGTGACACAATGCACACAGCTTCTGATGGAAAGGAGATATTGTTGTTGCTATAGTTTACTTTTAATTTGACACCATCCGTAATTGGAAGTTGAACACACACACACACACACACACACACACACACACACACACACACACACACACACACATATATATATATATATATATATATATATATATATATATATATATATATATATATATATATATATATATATATATATATATATATATCACAAATGCAGGTGTTTTTGTTACACTCTTTAACTATACACATCTAATTTACACACATAGACAGACAGACAGACAGAGGATACGTCCAGCATGTTGATCATGAGTCTGCAGGTCTCCAGGTTAAAAGCTGTCGGAGAGAAAACAGTTTAACAGTTTAAAAACAGGTCAGAGCCATCCGAGAGTGCGTCCTTCACAAAACAGATTCTATGCAATACCCATGAGAATGATGTTTGCAAATGAGAACATTTATTTGATTATATGCGAGGCTTGTTTTGTAGTGAATAGACATCCGTACTGATCCGGGTGTAGATTGTGAACCTATGCCTTAAAAAGATGATGCTAAAGATGATAGAAGGGTGATGCTAAAAATGCACTTACGCTTGTAGGAGCCAGACATGCCACACTGTGTGAGACATCTCTGAAGCTCATCCGCTGAGATCTGTCCATCCTGTTGACACATATACACAGTGGACAGGAAACAAACCATCAGTGTGTTACGCTGAATAATGGCACTAGACTGCGTACGACTCAGTCCTTCTTCTGGTTTTAAGTTTTTGCATGCTTGCTGTGTTTTCTTGAACGAGTGGCCTAACTCCTTTTAGTGCCATGAGAGAGCCCCCCCTTTACCAAGGCTTCACCAGCTTAACAGAGACCCTACACTTAAGACTCTGGGCCCATACTAGGATTTTCTGACATGAAATCAAAATATGAAACAAGGATAGGATAGTGTAGGCCCACTCTCCAGTAGGCCGAGAACACCAACATACATTTGATGGTTGTCTTATGAAAGTCACTGCATGTTATTTTTAATCATACCATGGTCCGGTGAATACTCGATTCTGATTGGCTGGAGAGGTGTGCATTATTTTTCGATAACATGCACGGCCATTATGCAAGCTGCCTCATCACCGCTCTAAAAATTACGAAACGTTAACAACTGTCAACTTGGACCGGACTCAGGTTACTACATTTAGATAGCTTCCCCGTTGCCATGTCGTTACTAAGATCGTCTCTATTTACTGGAGTAATAAGGTAACATTGCCATGTCGTTACTAAGATCGTCTCTATTTACCGGAGTATTAAGGTAACGTTGCCAGGTCGTTACTAAGGTCCTCTCTATTTACTGGAGTAATAAGGTAACGTTGCCATGTCGTTACTAAGGTCCTCTCTATTTACTGGAGTAATAAGGTAACGTTGCCATGTCGTTATTAAGGTCTTCTCTATTTACTGGAGTAATAAGGTAATGTCTGCATTCCATATGAATCTCATGTTAACTGACATTAGGCATTAGTCAGACCCATATATTTCTCCAGTCATTTGCCGTTTGTTTACAGGCACACAAAAAGTAGTGTGAGCTAAAAATTGTACTTTTGAGACAGAATTACCCCAAAATGTGAATCAACACCCTTATATTTTCATTGATTCGTAAGTGGCCATGGTATAAGCGGGATAATCCAATCCGAGTGTGCATGTATCGAAAAATAATGCACTTTGCGGAGGTAAACCATACATAAAGAGATCTTGGAGCAACACTGCAGTTTGAAGTGGTGGTGAACTGTGTGGTGTGAATGCTGTGTGGTATCCTTACCTGTCCGGCTACTGATGAAAAATATCCGTAGAGAGGATCCTGTTGCTGAGAGAGACATAGTGGAAGAGAGCGAGATATTGGAAAAGAGTGAGAGAGCAAGAGAGAGATTAGTGTAGCACTTTATTTATTTAGCCTTTTTGAAAAAAAAATTCTCGGCTACACTTTAAAGAACTTAAGAATAAGTACCTTTTATATTATTTATAGACCACAAAAGGGAGGGAGTATTCTTGCTCATCATAGTTGGTTCAAGAGGATCTTGCTGCACTGTGTGGCAAGATCCTCCGGACAACCTCCAGAAATCATCTTCTGACCGATTATATCGTCATTATGAAGACGCTTTCACCCAAAGCAACTTTTGTGAGGCTGAAAACATGTGTAATAGCGTATATAACCAATATCGAAAAGAACATGTATAGTATAGGAGAAGTGCTGCACAAGCAAGTGTCTACACAAGACAGTTCATCTACTCATGACAACATTTTAGGCCCAACTATTAGTTGTTGTTGTTGTTTTGGTCAAACAATGGGAAGGAGCCGTCAATGGTGCCGTCTATGCTGGATGAACAATGCATTTGTGGGCGTCAACTTTTTGGCAAGCCATTCGCCAGTCTAAAGGTCACGTGATTGCATACTGGCCTCGCGTTACAGGCTAATTGATCCCGGAAGAGACGTCAAAGCCGGTTTTCATGAGTTAGCTTACATGGTGTATTATCCACTCGGCTTAAATGCAAGCATGTGTGCTGGAAGCAATAACACCCCCCCCCCCCCCCCTCCCGTCCTAGGGTGGTCCCTACGCCCTTCCTCATATCAACCCCAACAGAGTAGCCCTTACTTTACCTACCCCCACCATGTTACCTACCCCCCCCCCCCCCTTCCCCTTTGGGCCATTTCACAATATCCTGCTTAATGTAACCGTTTAGATGTGCCGTGCTGCGAGTTAGGGGGCGTTGAGATGCAAACCAGTTTTACAGCTTGATGTACAGTCTTGTCCCCCCCCCCCCCCCCCCCCCCCCCACACAAGTCAAAACCTTTTGGGTTTTGCTTTTTCTGTGGGACCATGGACGGGTCCTGCCGTCCCAGGATGTACACACACACACACACACACACACATACCAGGCCTGTATATTTTAGGCGCCCCTGTAACGACCTGTAGAGCCGTATCGCTAAAAGCGCGTCATCCTACATCTGGACGTGAACGCGTCCCTATGATCTAATGATGAGCGACATTCCTAAACCGTGAGGCTCGTCGGGCCGACGACAAGCTGTGTTTAACTTACCCCCATGGGGTATCCCGCTGGCGGAGCGCCGCCGTATCCCGGACCCGGATAAGCCATCGCTTTGCTTTAATTGTTTTTTTTAATCAAAATGTCGTCCGCGGGTTTTTAAGTGGAGATCAGATCAGCGCGTCCTCTGCTCGTCGCCGTCCTGCGATGTGGGCTGGCTCTGCTCTTTCCACACGGAAAGGCGTGTTTCCCCAAACTGCTTTGTATGCAAATCAATTGTTTTTTAAAAGTGATTTAGAGTAGGGTGATAGGGTTATGGTTTGGTAAATGGTGTTAGTAATAGGCCAGTCTCCAGTAAATGGGGGTTACGGTCGCTTTGTAAGTAAGATGTTGTAGCCTATATTTAGGTAAATTGTCATGAAAAGGAATATGGTTTTATTATAACAGTGAGCATAAGTACTTGCGTTTCAATTGCGGTTCATTGTTATTTGCGTATGGTCATTTGGACTGAAAAAAATAATGTTTTGAATGTGCAAATTCCTTAAAATTATTATTATTATTTTTAAACACCACGCCCTGTCGTGACGTCATATCCCTGCGCCAGTTACACGGGAGGACCGAGCGAAGAGGACTGCAGGGATGTGAACAGAAACATTTTCAGTCAAATAATCTGGGTTTCGTACAAACATGGCAGACGCTTTGGAGACACAAACCGTCGAGGAGCGATTAGTCCGTCTGCAAGAGTTGACCGAGTTCACAGAAAACTGCCAGAAACAGTTGAACGACATTTTTGAAACGTTGGGATGGTCGCCTGAATATAAGGGATCCGCTCAGGTAGCGACCTATTAAACAGCGTTAATATCCATGTTAGTGGAGACATATACCATTTGTCTGTGCGTATTTATTTAAAAAACTTAACTTTAGCCAGTAAGGGGCTGTTGTAGCCTACATGTAGCTGCAATATCGGCTTGATGAAATATCCGGATCTGTAAATGCATTTTGCATCTGTAACTGCAAAATGCATTTATGCAAGATGTAACATGGTTCGGTGAAACGCCAATGAACTTCTGAGTCGACATTCAACTGGTACAAGGTTAATCACACGGTGCTGTGTATTACATGAGATGAGATCATATTAAGTATCATGACTAAATTGTACAGTGACTGAGATGAACTAATACTTGTGGCTCACAGAAGGGTGCTTGGTTTTCCCATGGTGGTTCTGTATCTGGATGCCTCTTAATGTGTGGCCCATGTCCGTAGGAGTCGATGGTCCAGTGTCCCCTCGACCCAAACCATCGGGTCCCTGCCAGGTCCCTGGAGAGACACAAAGCCTCCTGTAGCCTCAGGAAAATGGGCTACACTGCCGAGGAGCAGGTACTGCACACATTGAAGTACACTGTAGGCACGCACATGTTGTTTTCTAGCTTGTGTCCACACCACAAGCTGCTGGAGATTCATTGTACATACCACGTCACCATGACGATTAACTATGATACAAATTGGAGTTAAATGGGAAATCAAATGGAAAGTAGTTTGATATATCTTGTTGTTGTCTTCATCTCATCAATGGACCAGTGTCATCACATGGATGTTAAGATTCAGCTTTTTTATGTGTTTGAACTGAACTGAACATTTGTTTTCAGGCAGCGATGTACGACTCCTCAGTATGTTACGAGAAGGCAAACATAAGAAGCGTCACAATGGGTGAGTGGGGGTGGTGATCTAACTGAATTTATCTAAATCGAATCTTTGCTGTTTAGAATTAGACAGTAATTACTTTCCTGTCCTGATACTTATTTAAGTTATATTTAAGTTGCCTTCCAATAACTGAGATTTGTTTTTAAATCACTTGGCAAACAATCCATTTCATGCTAACCCATTTATCTGCTTATCCGGCACCCTCAATCAACAAACACATTGTTGCCTCTCACTGGATGCTATGGTGTTGCATATCGATCCTTCTCCTCATCTCATTGGTGCCTGGTCTCCATGCAGATAAATCTACCCAGCAACAGGTGATCCTCCAGGCAAGAGCGGCTGCTCCATTGATGAGGATGGAGGGAGTGTTCTGGCAAGGTAAACAAACTGATCAACTGAAACCTCTAATCATTCAGAGACTTAAGAAAGGATCTTTTGAATCAGTCTGTATTGGCCAGATTAACTGGTAAAATTAGAGTAAAAAAACAACAATAACATTTTTTTTTAAACTTATTTGAGGTAACATTTTTGTACCTGAAACCTTATTAAACAATTATATTTGTCTCAGCTAAAATGCTGTATTTCTGCAGCACCAGGATTTAACACATACTAATATACATGTTTTACAAAATGTGTGTATATATATATATATATATATATATATATATATATGTTAGGATCTACTATATATAATGTGTGACCTGTGTAGAGCTATATTGACCTCAGTGACCTGCATGTGTGTTCTGTGTTCTGTGACAGGGGTGAGTAGAAGCTCTAGCTCTGCTGCTCTAGTTCAGGCTTGCCTGATAAACGTGCAGTATCCTTTCATACCATATCCTTTTAATCGACAGCCATGGCACGCACACACACCGACACGCGCACACGCAAGTGCCTATAATAAAAAATATATATATATACACACATGCGTACATGCATTTACGCAAATGCATTACACATGTTACCCCTGTACATGTCGGGGACATTTCTTGTTCATGTGCATAAGGAAAATACCAGTAAATATAATACAATTTCATAATGTTTTATTATTATAATTAGTTATATTTTGCTACATGTTTTAATAAATCTACCTATGTTATGCTCAGAGGAGCTGCAGGTGTCAGTTGAGCTGCCTGACTGTTGGTGAATGAGGTTGTGGGGTCTTTCAGGCGAGTACACCAGCCAGCCTGTCGACGTGCCCCAGAACCACGAGCGGGCGCTCTGTGACCTCACCGTGGCGGACCGGTTGGCTCTGTACCATCACGTGACCAGGGAGCTCGACCAACAGCGGGACCAGGCGGCCACCAACGAGGACCTCTACGTTGATCTGGTGGCCAAACTCAAGAGAGGTATGTCACCATGGTACACCACTGCACGATATATCGCAAATCTATCGTCATCGCGAAATCAACGCTCGCGATGTACATACCGCAAAGATTTCTTAATTTGCGATTAAATTAAGCCTACATTTTTCGCGCATTCACACACAATGACATTATATTTGACCAATCCGATGCTGTCATGCTGCCCGATAAGCCCGCCCCCCACCAGTTTAAGCACATGGTGTTTAAGTTGTTGAGGGAGCGTTGTCGTGTTTGTTTGACCAGGTGTATTTTAGTTTAACTAAATTGTTGCACATGTTTCCTTGTGCTAGCCTTTTTGGCCAATAATAAGTGTTATTACTCAGGCCAACACAGTTTAAGTCTATATTGTTTCATACTATGACACATTTACGTTTGTGTTTATGAAAGTCCGCCTTTATTACGCAACTGCAGCGCATTTGGAAATGTCAACGCTTATGTCATATGTATAAAATGTATTTTAATCACACAATCGAACCTTTGCAACATGTGAAACAGCCCATTGGCTACCATGCAGAATAAGCTGTTTTAAATTGCACATTTCAAATCGCGCAGACGTCACCGAGTCCGAACCCGACCCGGCCCGTCGGGTACCGTCGGCCGCTGGATACCCGACCCAAGCCAGACGGGACCCGAGGGGTCGGGTCCCGTCGGGCTGTATGAAACGCGATGTTCCGATCGGTGATTCTGTGAACGATCGCGAGGTCTATTCAAGCATGCCGCTTATCCCAACTAGCTTCACCTGACGTGACTTAGCCGCCTATTTATCCTGGCTTGGCAATCGTGCAACCGAATAAGCCAGGATACCGCCGAGCAGAATAGTCCAAGCCGCGCTTACTCAATTATCCTGGATTTATGTATCCTAGTTTTGTGCAATACCCCCCTGGTGTACCATAATGGTGTATTTTTGTTTTTATTATTGTTATTTGATGTTGTTTTTCATGGCATCATGTATGCCTCAGAACCCATTCTGCAACACCTTCTTAGCTCAACAAATTAGTGGTCAGAAAAAAATGTTTATTATTTAAATTTATTATGAATGCTTTATGCAGTTTTATTGTTTTTATTTATTTCATCTTAATTTTGTTGACCATATAAGAAAATGTTTCAAGTGGGCAATTTTCCCAATAAAAGTTATGTTGCATTGCATGCATACGATGCATTTCTTTTTTTAATAGTCTAGCAGCAAGTAGAATGAAGAAAAACATTAAATATTGAAATATCGCAAGTTATATCGTCATCACAGTACTCAACAATGTTATCGCATATTGCATATTTTCCCAATATCGTGCAGCCCTATCTAAATGTAATATTGACTAGGAGTCTCTTAACGGCGGTAACGTTTTTTCTTCTTCTGGTGATTTGTGTTGCAGACGAGGAGCAGGGGGAGCCCAAGTCCCACCTGGAGCTGATGGCTGAGATGAGGGACTACAAGAGGAGACGGCAGTCCTACCGCGCCAAGAACGTCCACATCACCAAGAAGTCCTACACCGAGGTGGGACCCCCCCCCCCCCCCAACCATGATTACACCCATAGACATGAGCAGGGGGGATACCACAGCAGAAGCCAGCTAGAAGTCACTCTGCTGAGCCAGTAGCTGGGTCCTATTGAATTGTTTTGTTACCGAACATCGCAGGGTCCAAAATTAACTTTAAGAGTTTTGTCTTTTTATCTGCCAGAGTGGAAAACTCTACCTGCCAAGCAATTGTTTTAACATGTAACCCTGCAATTTTTTTACCAGCCAAATTGTTAAATCTATCAGCCATTGGGTGGTGGCAGCTGTTAAATTTGGACCCTGGTTGCATCCATACTGTATCTGGGTGGTAGAAGACGGTCACTAGAATGGACAGTTTGAGAGTGGGTTTGTATGGAAGTGTATAAACAAGTCACTCTGCAGGGGTGGTGGTGGACGTGGTGTGCTGTGTAACGTGTGTGTCCTTCACTCTGCAGGTCATCAGGGAGGTGATAGACGTGCACTCTATGGAGCTGGCCCGACAGTGGAAAGAGGAGGGGGGCTGCGAGGAGGCGGTGGTGGAGGAGGAGGAAGAGGAGAGGGGATCAGTACGCTCCTCTCAGAGGTACAGTAAACACTACGTGCACAGAAAACAACAAATAAAGTATGTCACAACATGAAATGCTTAATGTATCAGAGATGACGTTGATTAGCCCTGTGAGGTAAATAAACCTCCCATTATTGAATCTCTGTTGCCTGTATGATTGATGGACATACAGACAGTTGACTTGGCTAAAGGTGCAACAAACATGTTGTCAAACAGACCAATGTGCAACAAAAAGTAAAATTGCATGAACAATTCCCATCATTGTGTATTTTCTGTTTTAAGGTTGTGTGTTTGGTTTAAGGTTGGTCCCCATCATACCGCTACTAGTTAGTTGGATGTTTGTTTGTTTGTTTGTTTGTCTGTTTGTCAGGCGACGGTCAGACGACGAGTGTTCAGACTCGCGGGAGAGACCGGCGTCCCACGGCAGGAGCCGACAGCGCAGCAGGAAGCACAGCCAGGACCGAGAGGACAGGAAGAGGAAGAAGAGGTGAGATAACGCTTGTGGAAGGAAGATGGATGGGCTGTGATTGAAAGTGTGTTTTGTGTTCCTCAGGAATGTGCTCTTTCGTTTTTGGGACTATGTCCTGATAATTTTATGCTTTTTGTTTCCTACTGGATGTTTGTAATGAGAATTTCTCGTTAATGCAAATGTGAACAGGTAATTTCCGAATTGGTCAGAAAGGGCTGTTATTATAAATTTGCTTAAAAGGCCTTTATTTAGAAATTGCTCAAATGTTATCGACATATCTCATTTGAAGTTGTTTTTATTTTCATTTGATAGAGATTCAAATTCTCCAGACGAGCGGCGTCATGAGCGGAAGAAGAAAAAGAAGAAAAAGAAAAAAGATGAGAAGGAGAAGTAAAGCTGTCCTTATCTTTAAAGAAATGCAAACACGACCGGCTTCATGCTGCAAAGTATTCCATCATGTTTAAAGTTTACAAATAATTGGACAAAAAACTGTTAATAAAGTTTCCTTTTTTTAAAATAATGTCTGTTATCTCCTTATTCCTATATCTCCTTGTCATAGTTCCTTTCTTCACAAATTATGTTCCTTCCTTTACATTTTTTTTAATTTTCACACACCACTTTAAAATGGAGGTTTGAATCTTGCTGAATGGCCACTCTTAAGGAAGTTGTTGTTGACACAAGGGTGACCTCATCACGAGGTCACCAGGTTAGAGCATTCTTCATTCCAGACCTGCAATTTGTATCCACAAAAATCGTTACACCTTCTATATTTTCAATATGGTCAGGTTGGCTTCACTCTGCTTTACAATAATTATAACAAAAAGAAGATAACAATTTTACATGTGGGAGCTAATCATTTCAACTAAATCGTTCTATTGTATTTAGTTAGTGGGAGACGCATAACCTTCTGCTGGTGGCCCTGGACTGCACCACACTATTCTAGACCGACTGTTAGTGATTAGTGAATACTTAACAAAAGAAAGTAATAGAAATCTGTTGAAGCACATTAAAGGGGCTATAGACGATATATTTGCCACAAGATGTCGCACTAGAGCACCAGCATCTCAAACCACAACAATTGGGAGTGTTCTTTACCTTCTTAACTCATCTCATGCACGCCGCATGCGTTCATCATGAACACGCGGCCGGACCAGACACCAAAACAAAGAAAATAGAAGCTCAGATTACAACACACACAGAGGGAGGGGGCCTTCAGTCTCTGGTCAGGACGCCATTACTCCACTACATCTCTACATAGCCAATAGTTGTTTGCTGCTTTATTAATGTTCAGGATATCTGTTGTTGCTTGATTGTGTCATGCGGTTTCCTGACTTCCATGACCATCCATTTCCTTTTCTCCTCACGTCTTAAAAATAGCTATTATATACTGTATATTAGCACTATGACTAAAATGACCGTCTTTACCTTCCGTTCTGATGACTACATTCGGAATAGTCTAAATATTGTGAACTGTTCAAAAAGCATCAGAATCAGACAATTAAAAAATGTCTGACCTTCAGAACACTGGTTTACAACATCCCACTGTAACTTTCATAGTTTCATAGTTCACATCCCAGCCAAACTAATTGTGAGTAATGCACTTTAATGAGGACAGACCACTCCCACGTCTCCAATGATTGGCTCAGCCCCCAAGCGGGCGGGCTCGGAGTATAGAGCTGTGGAATGTAGACCAGCGGTGTCAGAGCTGGCGTGGTTTAACCACCGGGTCAGAAGGTCACTGCAGGTAGCGCTCCCTGCTTTGATGCATAGCTTACCACGTAGACATGTAATGTATTGGCATTATGGGGGATTGTTTTTAAAGGCCTAAATGATTATACATAGTTTGAAAGTTTCTTGCTCTTTAAAATGGATTATTACACGGCTTTGTTGGATACTCGATTCTGGTCAATTACGGCATTATGGTCTGTTATTTCTAAAGATGCAGACCTGCTGCTATGAATAACAGACCGTTGCTATAGACACAGTTCACCAACCGTAGAGTCTAACAGGCAATTTTTTTTAGTAGGAGCGATATGGTTATTTAAAGTGTATTCATAGTTTTTAGACAACACTGATAGATTTGATTTCAAAATAAAGTCATAATTGCTTTTTTAACAGAGGTCATCAGACACAGGCCCGATTATCAGGTTCAATAGGTTAAATACTTCAATAAAATTACTCTTGTCACCACTCCATGGATACCTTTTTGCATATTTTCTGGCCTTTTATGATAAGCACTTTTCTTTTTAGTGACCTTTAATTAATTTGACATGAAAAAAGATCTCTCTCTCTCTCTCCTGGTGATGTGGGGTGAGGAGCAGCCTCAGGTATTTCTCACCCTGACGAAGAGAGAGAGAGAGAGAGAGAGAGAGAGAGAGAGAGAGAGAGAGAGAGAGAGAGAGAGAGAGAGAGAGAGAGAGGAGAAGAAGAAGCAAGGAGATCCCGTCAGATCCTGGGAACCTGGAGATACACTCGAGACCCTGGAGGGAAACGAAAGACAAGAGTGTGAGACAGAGCGAAAGAAAGTGAGCTAGAGAGAGAGAGAGAGAGAGAGAGAGAGGTGCTGAAGACAGGGAGGCTGTCGGGAGTGAATAAGGAGGGAGAATGCTGTAAAGGAACAGCCTGACTGAAGAAACTTTTACCTGTTTTTCATCGGGACTTTGCAGCCTGTTTCCAAGGTAGTCAGGCTTACCCAGGCGGCTCTGGCTGGATTTTTCTGCAGCATCATGGGGGCCTCAGACATCCAGGTAGGAGAGAAATGGGGGGGCCCTGGGCTTGGGTTACTTAGGTTACCGCCGGGGGCCTGTTGGTGACTGGGCAGGTGCAGGTGTGGGGGTGTTGGTGTTAAACATGGGTTTGAATGGAGATGGAGGATGCCCTGGGCAACTTTGGAGAAAGACGTTTTTAGAAGTGGATTTTTTTTCCAGTGACAATCAACAAACAGACTGACCCATATTCTAATCTATGACCTGTACCGACCTCTGCTGTTTGGTTTATTAGGAACGGTTTATTAGGAACGGTACAAGTCGAGTTTTAAATGTACAGCGACAACGTTTCACCTGGCTGTCCTGGGGGACCAGAGGGTTGAGGTGATATTACTATCTCACCACTAGGGGGCGCCACCCTGGGAATATATATACTGTATGTACCTGTTAAGGATCAAGTTCATCTGCTTGTACATGAAGACAGGCTGCAGAGTACATTATATTATATGTCAAACTTAAAACAGGCTTTTAGCCATTAAAAAGAACACAATACATAAGTAAATGAAATCCCCTTACCACTTGGAATGGTAAAAATAAAGCAATATATAAACTGTATCTGTATCTGTATTTATCACAACTGTAGGCCTACTCGCTAAGTGTTAATTGTTTAATTTATTAAAAAAAACAAGACAATATCTCAACTCATTCAAATGAAGTGAGCTAACTTGTTTCATTGATCTTGGAAAATGACTTTTGAAATACCAGATAAAGGAAAACTAGATATGACTAACGGTAGGCCTATCACTGAGATTCCAAAACATATTCCCACGTTGCAGAAATACAAAATAAAAACATGAAGATCAAAGGTAATGTAAGGAAGGCATCCAATCCATCCGAATTATCCCAATGCCTTTATTGAAAAAACAAACAAACATTAGGGTCCCTTTACTGCCTAGTCTGGTTGTGTGTGTGTGTGTGTGTGTGTGTGTGTGTGTGTGTGTGTGTGTGTGTGTGTGTGTGTGTGTGTGTGTGTGTGTGTCTTTTGGACCATTCAACGGGCAGCGCTGGAATGTGAGATGAGTCTGAGAAGTGACTTGGAGGAGCTCTGTGGTCTGAGGCTCACAAAGAGCTCTCTGAGCTCACCTCAGACACCTCAGCTGTCACTGGCTTGCTGTAGAGGGCTCCTGTGAGTGACTGCCTCTGTATGAGACAAGATTTTAGACCGCTCCCGGCTCATTCCTGACCAATCAGGGCATCTCTGCTCTGATTGGTTCGCAGAATCCATCTTGCCTGTCGATCACAGGTGTGTGAAACGCGACACTTCTCAATGGTGGAGAAACGTAGGGAGGGAGGGAGTAGTGGGGTGGGGGGGGGGGGGGGGGGGGGGGTTATTTTCTACTTTTTTCTGCCCTCTATATATAACTCTCAAATCACAGGCAAGGTATAGGACCAATAAATAAAATAAATTACAATAAAATACATTGCAATGATTGATCTGTCATGTGTTTTAGGGGTCAGTTATGTCGTTGTGTCTCCTGTTGAGTGTGGCCTCATGTCAGGGCCAGGAGGAATACTCTGGCTACCACTCAGGTCAGTCACGTCATCATTTACGATATCCAAATATATCAAATCAACCTTACCATTAAACCAGCTTTAAAACTGCACTATGCAACTTCTTCACAGAAGCAACCACTGTTAAAAAAACATTTACTCCACAGACCAAATTGATTTAGAGAGAAATTACATCTGGCTTGATTGAGATTTGGACAAATGGGTTTTTATTCTTTATAGAAACATCACTTCAAATACACATTTTGAACAAAACTGATGGCTGTGGTGAAAAGGCTACAGATCACAAACATAAGAAAGGGAAACAATGATTCCCATAACAGTAGCTCAAGATATATCATTGTCTTACTGCTAATGCTTGTGATGTCCAGGTGAAGACCACACGTACGAGGGGTCCCTGGTGGATCACTATGACAAATCAGCTTATCCACAACCAGGTCAGTAGGGCAGCTGGGAAAGTGTTTTTAATGCTAGAATTGTAGTTAACATTGACATTGCACCAATCTATTTTTTTTTTGTATTTGATGTTTAGGTTTCGTGATCGTTATCTTTATATACAATTTATTTGTTTCTGAAATTCTTTGTATTGTATTGTATAAATTATTTGTATTGCCAATTCTTATGTGTTTTAAATGCTATTTTACATATGATACAGCTGATTGTAACACATTGTGTCTTACATACAGAATTGCATAGCTGACCAGGGGCCGTATTCACAAAGGATCTTAGCGCTAAAAGTAGCTCCTAACTGGCGAATTTAGGAGAAACTCCTAAAAATAATGGGCGTGTCAGTCTTAAATTTAGGACTCCTAATTTTTTTCACTAAGAGCAATTCACAAAGTATTTTAGGCCTAAAAGTAACACCTAAGTCTAGGAGAGCCTAAAAGTCCTCGAGAGGACTCCTAACTCACTAAGACCTATTCACAAAGAATCGGAAAATGACTGCGAGACGAAATGTTTTGGAGACAGTGGAAGACTGTGAATTGATCAAGAGATATAGGCTAAATCGTGAGGGTATTAAAACTTGTTGTGGAATTAGTGCGGGATGCAATAACATCCCCGACTAACAGGAATAACTCGATTAGGAAATAAAATGTTTGGCAACACTACGATATTTAGCAACAGGGAAAATGCAAGTTTGCAATGCCGACGATTTAGGAATATCGCAACCATCAGTCAGCCATAAACCGAACCATCAACGCGCTCTGTAGACCACATATCAATTCAATTAAATTCAAACTTTATTAAGGACACATCTCATGAAAGGTCCATAACACCAACACAACACAATAATAATAATAAAAATAGAATAAAAAATACACACACACACACACATATATATATATATATATATATATATATATATATATATATATATATATATATATATATATATATATATACACATATATAAATAAATGTAGCCTACATAGCCTATATGTAAATACACACACACACACACACACACACACACAATTCCACAATGATCATATATTTACATACAGGCTAGAAGAGCTGACAGAGCTCAGTTCAAAGTTGGTTAAGGCTGAAATAATATTAATATCATCCAACAGTTTTCGGTTTCCTTTGGACAATCAACAACTACACAGGATCAAAGCCAACTTCATGGCATGCAGGTATGCCGGTGTGGTCGGTGCTGTTGACGGGACGCACATACAAATAATTGCGCCATCAAAAGATGAGGACGTGTTCGTCAATAGAAAGAAAGTAAATTCCATCAACACGCAGATTGCTTTTGATGCAACTTTTAACATTCTTGATGTTGCGAAGTGGCCTGCAGGGTCTACCCATGATCCGCGTATTTTAATGGGGAGCGGTCTGAGGCGTGAGGCGCCGTGTACCAGTTGGGTGTCTTGGGTGACAGTGCGTTTACATGACACTCAAGAAAGTCGACTTTTTGGCTTAACCCAACAATGATTGGATTACTAAGATGCATGTATACACCTTAATCAGGTTAAAATCGGTTCGAGTCGACCCTCTCATTATCAGGTTAAGACCCCTAGATTATGCGATCCATAGCCGACTAAGCCGTGCATGTAACCAGTCGGATTGGATTATCCGTTGAATTGCGTTCTGCGCATGCTCGAGATCTTTTCCCGGGGCCGTGAACCGGAAGTAGAAGGAGACGATAGTCTTGTTGTTGTTGTTGTTGTTGTTGTTGTTGTCGCCGTCGGATAAGGGATAACGAGAAACGGCGATTTATTTAAAAAGGTGGCGCTATAAGAATTGTGTCCCGGCCGCGGGAGCGCGCATGGCATTCATTAAAGGTGGAAGCACGCGGACACTACGCTTCCATTTCACCTAAGGCTGAATTAAAAGTACATGTTTTTCTAAATGTGGGTCATCAACGAGGTTGTAAAGTAGTGACTTCGGGCACATCTGTCAAAATAAATGTTTTTTTCTCCCGACGTGTTTACGATCTTTATTCATTCGTTCAGGGCTGTTCTGGTGGGAGAAATATGTTTTCAGTAGACAGCTGTCAACTAACTTTGGGTCGGCGATTTATTTAAAAAGCTGGCGCAGAAGATGGAGGAAGCCGGTGCCGTGCCTATAGGAGTGTATCTTCATCAACGTGCATTCAGTACACACTACGCTTCGATTTAACCCAAGGCTGAATTTAAAGTCCATGTTTTTCTAAATGTTGCTCATCAACGAGGTTGTAAAATAACTACGATCTTTATTCATTCATTGCGCCGCGGCCGAACTGACGGCGGCATTCTCTGATATATGAATCTTACAGACTGCGTCGGGTTCTCCGACTCTCTGGTACACAACAAGTAAAGACTCCTAGTCGGGTTTATCTCGCCCATGGGGAAAAGGAATTGGGGGAAATTAACTTTGGCTTTGACTCTCTGAAGTCCAGACTGAAACGCGACATGGAGGAGAAAGCGATGTTTCAGCAGACAGCTGTCAGTTCACTTCGGGTCCATATCGTTTCTCCGACGCTCCGCTGTTCCTCTCGGTCGTATGCGGACCGCTCCGCGGACGACCGAGTCGGCATACGACCGAGAGGAACAGTGGAGCGGCGGAGAAATGATTATCACCCGAAGTGAACTGACAGCTGTCTGCTGAAACATCGCTTTCTCGAATGAGTTTGTTGTTGCTGGTGACGTAAAGGGGTCAACCGGTGGCTCTACTACCACTAGTTGAAATGGGCACAGCGCCACCTATCGTACCGGGGTATGACATGCTCCGGCCAATGAATCGGATTACTCGCCGCCATGTATACGCGGACAATTGCAGTTGACCAGTTGCGGAGCATAGACGAGCAATGGCTTTAATCGGGTTTCTTCTGTGCATGTAAACGTACTGTCCCTGCAAGACGTCTTGACACCCTATCTCAGTCCACAACCGGGAGCACAGTTAAAGTATAACATGCAAGTGATTACGCAGATTACGATTAGTCCTATGCGTAAAAAACATCGTATTAGCTCTTTGTCGCCTTTTATTTGTTGAATCCATATTTATTATTGTTTGCTGTGTTCCTCCATATATGTTAGGGCACACAAAAATACACGAAATCTTGTGGAGAGAGGATGTGATCACAGTGATCACTGTATGCGCCATTCTCCACAACCGGTATGGGCTTTTATTAAAAGTGTTGAATAGTGGAGATATGCTCATTGAATAATAGTTTGCAGGGTGCTTTTAATTGCCTCCTTGAATTAATGCAATTTACGTATTTTTATTGTTTATCTCTCTCTCTTTAACGTGCATATAGGCTACAACGTCATTATCGTGGTCTGCACAAACTTGTCATCATGCGTGTATTCTGCTAACTGCACTGTCCATAACTATTTGATAGGAATTTCTAGCCGAGGCTACTTCCTTGTTCTTCGGTGATTCAGTGGGCTCGTTTCCACAGAGACCGCCTGCTCTGAACAACCAATCACCGCACTGACCGCTTCCAAACTCGTGCACGAGAATCGACGTAATCCATAGCAACGGCGCGTCACTCTTAGTTCACTCTTAGTGATTTATCCTTAGTATGAGTAGGTCTCAGCGGCTTTGTGAATAACTTTTAAGAAAAAACTCCTACGTAAAATGTTTTAGCGCGAGTTAGGAGCACTCCTAGCGGTAAGATAAAATGCTTTGTGAATACGGCCCCAGGGCTTGTAAGATGATGGGGTCAGGCCAGGGGTGTATTTCTGTGAGATAATGACAGTTTGTTACACTACTGCTACTACTACTGGTTATGGTGTTTGACGCCCAGCCAAAACCAGGATGCCAAACCTCTACCTGCTCCTTAACGACATGGATCTAAAAAAGATCTGCTAAAGGATTAACGTTGTAATCGGCATTGGATTGGATTCACCATACAAATGTGCATACAGGAAAACATTTAAATCTTGAAACATGTACATGGACAAACAAAAATAATGAAACAAACAGAAAACAAAAACAGAAAGAAATGAAAAGTTAAAACAGAAATAAATGAATGAATGAATAATCATCAAGTTGCTTTCCACTCCTGAATGCACCACTGTGGGAGGACATGATGCTCCCTTTATGAGCGGTGTGCCGAGGTGGGTATGGACCCTGTCTCTACCCCTCCATAACACCCCCCTGTTGACCCTCCTGTCCCCCGCCAGAGTACCCCGCCGAGCCCACCGGCGGCTACGGAGAGGAGCAGCACCCGGACTACGACCCCTACGGCCTGGAGCCCACCCGGGTCACCATGATCACGGAGGACACCTACCCCTATGTCACCACCACCACCCAGCCCTACTACGCCAAGA
>JAOPHQ010003985.1:82500-305000 GCA_030340625.1 Merluccius polli
TCAAATTTGCTTCACGACAGTCAATTCATGAATGGATGAATCTAGTCTATCAATAGCCTAAATTAATGAATCAGTAACAAATTATAGGCTATTCATTGACTGATTATTTTCTTTCTGATGACAGGGAGAGCCAGGTCTCCCAGGAGATCCGGGGGACCTCGGGGTGCTGGGTGTAAAGGTAAAAACATCAGAATAACCTATTATCAGAATATCACATAATTACCTTTAAAAGCCTAATGCCACCACATACATTTTAACACATATGCCACAAACACACAGAACAAGCCTGACAGTTTGGGGCAAACACACATCTCTGAGCAGGTAGTACATTAGGGAATGCACAGCCCTATGGAAACAACTCTGATGTAGGCCTGTTCCTGCACTGACTAGGTATACATAGTTTGTCCTCCATCACAAAGCACTGCCTCTATAGTGTTCACATGTATAAATACCTTTGGAATATAGTCATACATCTACAATAATTACAAAATAAAAATAAAACATAATTTAATGTGTTTTTAATTTTAAACACAGGGTCGTTGTGAGCAATGAAATTCTTAAGATAAATATCTAATATTATAAAGAGTCTATTAAGAGAGTAATATTTATCTTCTAAATGTCATCACTCACAACGACTGTAGTGTGTACTGTGCATTTGATAAATAACACTCTTTAATCTTGCATGTTAGTAAATCCACCCATCAGCGGGTGTAGGTATTAAAGCGATGTGTTGTTATCCTCTCAACAGGGTGACGTGGGGATGGGAGGACCGCGTGGCGGAGTGGGTGAACGTGGGGCAACGGTAGGAAACTAAATACTCCACTAGTGTACACATATGGGAAGTCACCTGTATACAGTATGTGTGTTACATTCACACTGGAGCTCCACTGGCCACACCGTTTTTTACCTGCTTTTCCTGTTGTACAGCTAGCAGGATACACATCTAAACAGAGATTTTAATGTTCATTCAGAACATTTTGTAATGTGAGACATATCGGTTAATTAGGCAATCACTCATAGCTGTGCTCACATCTTTAGTTCCCCGCATCAGATCATTATAACCTTGGAGCATAAATATATATTTAATAGCCAATATCTTTCTAACTTATAAAACACTTTCAGACGCCATAAACTGCTATAGAGATGTGTGGTTCTTTTAATACACCACCACAGTAGTGCTATGCTGCTATAAATGTCACATTCAGTTTTGATGGTGGGACGTTCCTGGTGGGATACACTACAATTTACTGTTGTAGAGCTAGCGGGATACGCTACACTAAACAGCCATTTGGGGGGCCAGCTACTAAACGTTGGTGAACTAACCTATTTTAGTCTCAACAACAATATCCAACGGTGAAGGTTTTATTTCTCTACAGCCGTTTGTCCGTTCTGGGCTTCTGTAGAAACATGGCGGTGCAACATGGCGGCCTCCGTGGAAGGCGACCCGCTCCCCATGTAGATATAAACGGCTCATTCTAAGCGAACGAAAACACGATTATCACGATTATTATTTTCAGGTCATTATACACTAATTAAAACATACTTAGGAATATTATATAACATTTCTGCCAAGTCTGTTCCACTAGATACCACAAAACTCTACACAGTGTACATTTAAAGGAATTTTGATCATGCAATGAAAGCCATCAAACGAAAGTAGGCTACTTTCGCTAACGCAGGGAAAACACCATATTATAATCTATAAGTCTATTGATCATAGAATAGACACTATACAGTAGTTATAACCTCATTACAACATTATAAAATGTACCTTATTTAGTTCTTTTTTTTAATAGCCTTCATGTCTTAGTGTCTTAGTGTGAGTATAGGGCTTGTAGATCAGAATGCATCATGGGATTTTCTGTTGGCGATACTCCACCATATTGAGGAGACTGAAGAGTGTTGTAGTACTGTAAAATCCTAAATCAAGGTAAACCGTAACCTAGGCTAATAAAAACTTTGTTTTACCTTTATCTAGCACGAGAAACACTGGCAGTTTCAAACACAACAATGTCTCCCCATAATGACAAAACATTTCATGATCAATGACTACACAATGACCAAAAAACATGACTACTAACATAATAACATTCCAATGCTCCTATGCTTCCAAAATGGAGGTGGTCATAATGTTACATAAGTAATTGTAAGTAATTGTACAACGTATTAGTACATGTGACATGTGTACGTGTATTTTTCTGCATGTAAATATAATTTAAGATCTCTTTCTTCAGGGTTCCCATGGAGACACTGGACTAACTGGTCCAAAAGGTGGTAAAGGTTTCAAGGTAAATTATAATTATACAGCACACACACACTCACATGCACACACACACACACACACACACACATGCACACACACACACACACACACACACACATGCACGCACACACACACACACACACACATGCACATCTGCAAACACACACACACACACTCCTGACCCTGCTATCTGTGTGTATGTGTCTCTGCAGGGGCAACAAGGAGAAGAGGGGAAGCAAGGCACGGAGGGGCAACAGGGAAAGAAGGTATGATAGGGGATGATGGTATGTGATAATGTCATCATCAACAACAACAACAACAAACCCATTAGTATCGCCAACTTTAGATGGATGAGTGCTCTCAGTTCTGAGCATCTGCAGTCATGCAAACCATCCACGTTCATAACGTCAATGTGTGCTGTCATGTTTTTGCTGTTGGTTTTCAACCCATGACCTTGGCCCACTTGATTTTACTTGTTCGCTGTCCCTCGCGTGGGTTTGTTAACTTTGTTTTTTGTCTTTGAGACTGCAACTGTAACTTCTTTTGACTTCTATCAACTTCATAGTTGTATGAAACAAAAGTTAAAGGTTCTTCTTCTTCTTCTTCTTCTTCTTCTTCTTCTTCTTCTTCTTCTTCTTCTTCTGTGGTTTGCAGGGTCAGACGGGTGCGCCAGGCTTCTCTGGGGATGTCGGGGAGAGAGGCTACACCGTAAGACTGCCTTTAATAACCTCCACACACACAAACGCACACACACACACACACACACCGTTCTTTCATCACGTTTCTTCCCTCCTTTCTGTCCGCTAGTTGAGGCACAGAGGGTGACATGTAAGGTGATCAGGAGAACAGATTATTAGAATGTAGTATGTTGATAGAAGAGAAATACAGTTTGTCCCATAACACTTCCTCCATGGTCTAATCTGGTCTCAGTAGATACTCAATGTGCAGTGGAGTGGAGTGGAGCGCTGTATTTACTACAAAAGTCCTTTTAAATCCCCAAAGTCCACAGTCTACCTGAAGGCATCCGGTTGAGCAAGATGCCCTAACTAATGAAACAAACTTCTAGTGAATTCACTAGAAGTCACTACGGATGAAGGCGTATGCTCAAAATGATGAAATAGTGAAACAGTAAAAAGTAATGACATTTTATTAGAATGTATTCCTTATACATTTTCCCTCTGTCTTTCCATTGACTTTACTTCATCGCCACCACCACCATCATCCTCACTCTAATGAATATGCCATTCCTGTCTCATGTTCGCAGGGTTATCCTGGGGAAACGGGAGGCAGAGGACAGCTTGGTTTGAAGGTATGCACACGCTCAGACCTAGCCTGTGTATAAAACACATACAGGCGGAAAAAACCCACCTTCGTTGACATCACAAGCCAAGTTGCATTAGACTGGCAATGGAAAACACCTAAATGAGTACCTTAGAGCAGAAATAAATGCTACATAATAGATCCTTAATGTCAAACATACTATGGAATAAGTACAGTGAAAACTATCACTGCTATCCTTACACATTAACCAGTATTTGAATAATACAATTAGCATGTGGAGGAGCGGACACCACAGCAAAGAACAATTTTGACTCACATAGCAGCAGTATAGCCAACTGAAACAGAGCCAAGATAGAGGAAGGATGAGCAAACCTAGTTCAAATGGAAAGCCTGACATGTCGAGTACCTTGACTGAACTCGGGTTGAGGTAAAGCATTCATCATTTCACGCAAACAAGCCATTCAATCTGAATCATACTGATGCTGATACCTCAAAAAGGGGGAAACCAAAATTAAATAGAGGAACTCAAGCAGACGATCATAATTAGATAATCTGACCTAGTGATAATCTGGTGATCTATTGTGTCATGTGACCCGCAGGGCTCGAAAGGTCAGGACGGGTTGCCAGGCAGCGATGGAGAGCCCGGCGAGGATGTGGGTATACAAAACACCAGGAACCCCAGAGATGTTATCTCTGATTGAATTTAAAAAAAAACATAAACATGCCCTAACCTCTACTTGCTCATTAATGACACCTGTCTGAATTCTCTGTTGGTTTGTTAAATCATTTTAGGGCCCGGTTGGAGTCCCAGGGGTGATAGGAGAGCCCGGTCCATTTGGTCCCAAGGTACAGTCCACCACAGCATCACAGTGTGTGTAGTGCATTATGGGAAATGGTGTAATTCTGGATGTAGTCCGGTATGTACAGCCACAGTATGTTCGGCGGTCAACTGAAGCGATATTTTGATTCATTGTTTAGTTTTATGTTTGCTGGTTCACTTTTAAACTCAACTGAACATGATGGAGGTATTTAACGTCACATGGACGGTGAGTGGACTGCTCACTCCTATATACTCCTCCTCTCTGTTTTCCTCAGAGAATGGCAGATATAAAGTATGGTGAATATTAATATTCTTCTTCTCCTCCAGGGTAGCAAGGGAGATCGTGGTGTGAGGGGACCCAGAGGGAGAGTGGGACTTGTGGTGAGTAGACACCCAACCCCCTACTAGTACCATCAACCACATGACCCCTGACCCCTTACTAGTACCATCAACCACGTGACCCCCGACCCCTTACTAGAAACATCAACCACATGATCCCCAAACCCCTTACTAGAAACACCTGTACCTAACCCTAGATCTGTTTTGCATTTCCACCGCAAACAGCTAACCTAAAATATAGGCGGGGTTCATAACCACATAACTATCGTGACGTCCTATTCACCGCGAGTAAACACAGGAACACACAATGAGGGACATTAAATGTTTGTGTTCTTTCTTCTCAGTGTGTGGATGTTTATTACAACAAGGACAACAAGCTTTGTTAAATTAAAGGCTGAAGGCAGTAAGTACTGCCGAAATCTTTATACCGGTAGTCTCTGTCGCAATCGATGGGATATTACAAATGGCGGGTTGGTGCATTGAGTCTTTTGTTGTGCAAAGTGGCGATTCTGTTGACTAATCAACGGTCTGCAGTGTTTCTAGCTCCACCTTTAAGTCCCGGGTCAGTGTGCTAGGAACCTCAACAGAGGGGGAGCGAAAAACAGGACGGAACGGAGCGGTTATTTTTAGTACCATCCAAAACTTTGGCCAATGGAAATGCGAAAATAACCCTTCTGATGTGCAACGAACTGAACTGACTGTTGTCTCTTGTCTCTGTCATGCTTCTCACCACAGCATGCTCATCCGTCTTCTACCCTGTCTATCTGGCTGTCTGTCTTACATTGTCTTTTAACCTGAATCCTATCATCCTTATTGTCTGCCTGCTGAGTCGTCGACCAGCAGTCTGACTGACTCTGTATTTTGTGATGTCTCTGTAAATACGTTGTGTCTTTATAAACTTGTTGTATCACTACATTTTAAAGCATGTAAGTTAGTAAATAGTGTGTTGGTTAGTTCAGAATAATACGATTATTTACATTCAACAATCACACACACACACAGTGGGGTAGTTGTGTCTTTATAAACATGTGGCGTCTTTATAAACATGTTGTGTCTTTATAAACCTGTGGTGTCTTTATAAACCGGTTGTGTCTTTATAAACCTGTGGTGTCTTTATAAACCGGTTGTGTCTTTATAAACCTGTGGTGTCTTTATAAACCGGTTGTGTCTTTATAAACATGTTTTGTCTTTATAAACATGTGGTTCCTCTGTAAACCTATACCAGGGGGAACAAGGAGTACAGGGAGACGCAGGTGTTCCAGGAAAGCCAGGACCCAATGGACTCCAAGGACAGCCTGTGTGTATACATCCACCTTCATGTTACATGTCCATTAAAATAACACACAATACTACTGCAATGATGAAGTCTTAAGTCAGGCTTTTAAGTGATCACAGTGGGAAGGGATAACTCTTCTGTGTTCCTTCCCGATGTTCCCTTTCTAGTCTCCTTTCCTTTCTGTTTTGGGGCAGTTTTTTGCTCAGATATCTTTTCCTCTGTGTTACAGGGGGCCAAAGGTGAGATCGGGACCGACGGTGAAAAGGTAAGGTTTTAGGATTTAGTGAGTGGATCTAGACAGCCATGACTGTTTGGTTGAAGGGACATTGGGAGGACAATGACACAAAGAACAGAAAGAGGTTTAGCTTAGACTGAGGCAGCTGGTAGGGGTTTGGTGAAAAGTCTGTCTAGTTGCACCCAATATGAAAATAACTGACATTATATCCAAGATAGTATTACTGTGAGAAAGTGAATGTGAACTTTCCTGACCACAACTTCTGTTTCACTTCATCTGTTTTGCATATCGGGCTTTCCTTCCCTACAGGGCGCTGCTGGCAAGAAGGGCATCAAGGGTGTGAAAGGAGTGAAGGTAATTACGTATTTTTCACCAGAGGATCCAGTGCTTTGTGTTGACCTCACTTCCTTCTTGACCTGCTCTGTAACCTGATGATTGTTTCCTGATTCCTTTGTTGCAGGGGGGCAAAGGCGGCCGTGGGGATAAGGGACAGGTAATATAATCATACACATACAATATAAACACACACACACAAACAAACTAACAAAGAACAAATGAATAAATAACCTGTATCTTGTTATCACAATGTTTCCTTCATTCAAAAATGAAACTTTAAATAAAAAACAGATATTTTAAAGAACCTATTTTTAATACTTAAACAAAATAAAAAAATACCATACTGCTATAGTTTAGAAGTCTTTGTTTTCAACAATGTCTTTCCAATGTGCTGCATGTCTTCTCCCTTCCTCTCCCCAGCGTGGAGAGAAAGGTTCCTTGGGTCGGGGCGGCGTCCCTGGACCTGTCGGACCCCCAGGGATACCAGGGTCCAGAGGGGAGCTCGGACCCTCAGGCGACCTCGGGGTCAAAGGTCGAGCGGGACCCAAGGGAGTGGCTGGTCCAACTGTGAGCACCCGCCATTTGTAATGTCTGTTTAATAGCCTGAATAAGAGATTGCTGTGAAAACATCCATTAGTAGTCGTAGTAGTAATCATGTTTTTCTTATTTACAATTTTCCAAAATTAATCCACATAGAAATAAATACATAACACTAAGGCTTAAGTTGAAGGAAAAACAAAACACAAAATGTACCAAAAAGATGTAGGCTAAAGCTTTGGCTTGGTGCAGGAATGAGTCCTAAAACCCGGACGTCCGTTAGCATTTTGGCACTTTCCGGTTCCCTCGTCTCTAAGTCTATGGGTTTTTTTGAATGGGTTTTTGGTTCGATGGCTGAAATAAGGTCTGTGGTTAACACAAGCTTAGGGGATGGCCACGCTTTGGTCTACGACATAAAACACGTCAGTAAATACCCCACTCGTGAATTTTGAAGTTTTACGTGTCTTAAAACATTCTGGCAATTGCATTTATGCTTCAAAACTCATAAAAGTAATGTTCATTGGTAAAGATTATCTTGCTTAACAAATGTGTGAGTATCATAAACTTTTGTTTGCCACTGAGCTTATTTTCTGCAATAATGCAAAATTCAATGGAAAACCCCCATTGGCTTTTTGTCGAGGGAACCCAGGGTGACGTTCACTTCCGGGTTGGCCTACAAAAATACGTCATCCCTGCACCACTCTATTTACATAACATACTCTAACAGGCAACACTTTCACTACTACCTTTAGGCGATACAAACGGTTCATACACAATAATGAGCAAACCTCAGTTTTAGACTTGTTTCCCGCCTTATTTTTAAGCATTTTTGTAAATGTGCAAAGTGAACTACACGACACGTTCTTAATTCCTTGTCACAACTATTCCACAAGTGTACCCCTTTGACAGATATACTATTTTTTATTTGTCCTCACACTTTTTAAACATTACTATTTCTCTAAGTTCATACTGGCTCTCTCTAATTTGAAATAACCTCTGAATACTGCTAGGAAGTAAATCATTTTTTGCTTTGTACATTATCTTTGCTTTGTACATTACATTATCTGATCACTAGATCACTACATTTTAAAGCATGTAAGTTAGTAAATAGTGCGTTGGTTAGTTCAGAATAATCCGATCAATTTACATTCAACAATCACACACACACACACACACACACATACAGTGGGGTAGATGAGTCTGACAAGAGATTCATCCTCCGTGGCAGGGCCCTGGTCTGAGTGATGAGCAGGTCCTGCAGCTCTGTAAGGGTGTGGTGACGGCCCAGATCTCCCAGTACGCCTCCTCCATCAGGGCCAAGTGCACCCAGGGGTGCCCCATCAACAACAGAACCCTTATCGGACCCCCAGGTGCCGGGGGGGTGCCTGGATCACCGGGAAAACCTGTGAGTCAGCTGTGATTTTAGGACTCATTGATATCTGAGCTGGAGGCTTAGACCAAGGATGTGGAATGCAATACCAAAACATCCTTGGTTGGACTACTGCAGAAATCTTTTTTTTAAACAACATCCTAAAACATACTTTTTGTGAGCTTTCTTCTAATCAATTACTGTGTGCTACTCCTTTTTTATCTCAAATGTATCTCAGAATTTATTTATTTTTTACAAACTTGTGTTGTTTCACTTGAGAAGCACTTTGCAAAGCACTTCTGTTTTGCACTAAAAAGCACTATATAATAGAGCATATATAATAAAGTTTGGTTGATTTAGGAAAATAAAGTTTGTACCACCTTGGGAATTAGGTTGGAGAGCCTGATTCATCACCATCTTCCACAAGTAAACTTCTCTGGGTGCAACAGATTGAGTTACCAAATCAGAAGCCGCCTCTTGGTTCAACGTGACAGTTGAAACTAACTGAATCTTTACAATCTTTATATATCTGAATACAAATTGAGAAATGTATTTGTCTGTTTGTTTTAACTGCCCTTTGATTCCCTTCTGCCATCACCGTCCACCAGGGCAAGGCAGGGAAGGCTGGAGTCAAGGGGGCCCGGGGTCACCAGGGAGACCGGGGAGTGGAGGGGCAGAAAGGAGTGCAGGGTGAAAGAGGTACAACCAACCAGGAGACTCCCCCATGATGACGCCCCCATCTCCTTGCTCTCCTCCCGGTTATAGCCGTGTAGCGACTGCAGTGGCGAATAGTAGCAATATAAATATAAATCTAATCTTTGGATAAAAATGTCTCACTGTGAATGTAAATCTAAGCATGGATTAAATACACTAAGATTGATTGATTTTGGATGAGAAGTATATTTTCATTCTCTAATATATTTTTTGTGGATTTTTTTCTAAACAGGTTCCAAGGGACCCAAAGGATCTGTGGGTGATGCTGGTAAAGGCCTTCCAGGACATGATGGACCCCAGGGACTTACAGGTAGGACCCGGTTGTAATGGCTGCTTGGATAGCACCAGCAGATGTACGCTGTAGTATTGTGTTAAGCACAGCTATATTGTAGTGTGTTCAGTTTTCAGTATTCACACAAGATGAATGCGACGTGGGGTGGATGTCTTGGTTACACTCATGTTTTCTAATGGGTATCAAACTGGTAAGTGTGCCATACACCATGACTATCGACACCATGCTTAATGGCATATGTATGCCAAACGAAAACCCAAGACTGTGGTGGCAGAGGGCAGCTCTCCTTATGCGACTACGTGAAGACTTGTATGCATGTCAGTACATACAGTGTTGTCAAAAGGTGTACAACATGCCTGCCGACAGAAGACAAACAGACACTTAAAATAAAGATAAAGCTCCCATGGCAAAGAAACGAGGAGGTTTGTTTGTGTCTTTTTCAAATGGGAATTGTTCCCAACCTTATGATTTGTTTCTGTTGTTCCAGGTTTTCCGGGTCACCCTGGAGAACCTAAGATCGGCATGGACGGTCCTCGCGGCTCGCGGGGATTCCCCGGCCCGGTGGGGCCACCGGGCGGTCTGGGACTGGCAGGAATGCCTGGGTTTTGCGAGGCGCGTGACTGCAGCATCCATGCACCAGTAATGCGCAAAGAGCAGGGGCTGGTGAAGAGAGGACCCTACAGCAGTAAGATGTAGTCCCCCAGCTCTCCATTGGAGCACATCGAGGCCCACATTGGTGTGTCACTCTGAGAATCTCGTCATAACCGTATTTATATGGTTGGTTTTCTTTGATAGGCCAGTTGAATTGGGTTTGCCTTGTCTTTAGGGTATAGAAACATGCATAACAGCTTTGTGGTACCAGTCTGTTTCAAAGCCTTGTTCAATTCAGTTCTGATTGAAATGAGGCCCAGTACAGTTCCATGGGGTGCTCTGCTGTTGGGCTCGGTGTGGTGGACTCAATTCAGAGATGGAGCCAAAAAAAGGACATTGAATCAAAACAGATCAAGGCTTCATGTGAATATTTAACACATTTTTTGTTCTTCTATGAGACTAAAGTATATTTTAAAATGTTTTTCTTAATTCATAAAACATATCTCATCCCCCATTAAAAAATGTATGTCTCCACAAACTGAAAATAAAAAATGCAATGTAAATATGATTGTAAAGTATATTAAATGTATGTACTGTGCTCTGTAATCTGTTTTAGATAAATGGTCTGCTCCATTTTTCTAAATGAGTCTTATGTTTATTAGTTACCACACCGTTGCTAAGACATTACATTTAAGACTTCATATTGAGTGCGAAATGTCACATAAAAGCATTATTTTATATACATTTATATGAAAAGAATTAACAAAACATTTATACTCTTAACACAGAACAATATTAATTTGGTATGTTATGTGTAGAGAAGAGGACTTTCAATTTTGTCATTAAAAAAAAAAAAGTACTCAAGGTCAAATCATGAGTCACAATAAATTGGTCACCCAAGTGGGCCACAGTCTTGTCTCTCTCATTTTAACTGTCAAGTCATCTTCCCTTCTCAATTGCAGCTCAAAGGACTTCATATGCCCCCATTCAAAGAATCGTTTGAAACGTCCCCTAGGATATGTGGATCGCTAGCTGCACCAAATGGGCCAAAACCTAACCCTTACCAGTTTATTAAGCACAAAGCAAGAAGCCATTGACTTCATAACCATTTAACAAGATGAGAAAAACTTAAGGTGCATTATTAAAATGTATTTTATTTGTTTAGGGGAACAGAAAAGAGAAAGAATACAAACAATATATCTTAATTGTATAATACAATTTCATGTGCACTCATTGAGACAGAAGGTTGCATAGCAAATCGGGATGTGTTACCTGGGTCAGATTGGAGGATTTGTTGATTGACTGATACATGAAAAGGAGGTTAATTACTGCTATGCCCAACACCTATTGGTTCCTTATCAACTCCTAAAGGCCCCCCAAGCCTTTTGGGGGCCCTAAACAGAATTTGATTAAAACCTTTTGGGGCCCCCCTCCCACCACAGCAGAGTCATCAGAAAATTGTGAAGGTGTCCATGCGCTAGTGTTATGGGTCCCAGAGTGACCGGGTACCACACAACAGGATTGAATTAACAATGGTCTAGGCCTCACCCTCGGTGTCTCTGTAAAACAGATTAATAGTGCACGAGAAATGAGGCGTGGGAACCACTCGTGTCATCTCGGTGTTCAGGTGTGTTTTTAATTCACAATAATCAACCATAAATCATCCGGTACGAACAGTCAATCAATCATTCAATCATCAGAACCATAAACAACAATAATAACCATTTCCCACAGCAACAATATCTCTCGTCTGTCCTTTGTCAGATTCTCAAATGTATGTGTGTGCGTGTAATGTCCTTGTCTCTGTACAGATTGTGTGTGTATACAGTTCTTTCCAAAAGCAGGTGGTGTGTGTGTATGTGTCAGGTAAGTATAGTGTGCGTGGGTATACAGTATGTGTACTGGAGTTGGTGTTTCACAGGTGCGTATGAATGTCTGTTGTGTCAATGCCCCTTTAAAACAATGTATTATCGCATCTCCACATTTACAATCCAATATAATCACAATATCTTCCAAACATCAATTCACAATAGCTTTCCTCATATTCAACATTCATCTCACGGTAACCTCAGTTATCATCAAATTGAAATACATTCAGAAAACATTCAGTATGCCTACTGCTTTCATATAGCTGCCATAATAAGACAAACTTAGCTTAGAGCTACTCTCAGAATTTTACTATTAATTTGCCTTTTCAAAACATACTAGGACATCATCATTCAGGGAAATATGAAAAATAAGGACCAACTCAAAGCTGGAACTTTAAGGACAATATGCGTAGAAGAAGAATATAAATGGAAATATTTGTTGTTCAATGCAGCACATATAAGTGAATAAACTAAACTAGCCGCACCGGGAAACCTTTTCAATAAACCCTCTCACCATTAATGTCAATCAAGTGTTCAGATAACCATTATAAGTCTCAGGGACCAATGTAAACATGACACATAAGTGTGTTTATAACCTCCCGCACGGGGCAGGTGCCGTCTGAGCGGTTAGCAGTTAGCATCGCAAATCGCGATCTTTTTAACTCTCATAAAACACAAATTAAAACACTCAAACTCGACATTCAGATGGCCAAAAACACATTCCCACATAAACACTAACACTTATGGTGTAAGTCATTGGGGTTTTCACAGTGTACTAACCTGTAAAACAGATTAATAGTGCACGAGAAATGAGGCGTGGGAACCACTCGTGTCATCTCGGTGTTCAGGTGTGTTTGGGGTGGGAGTGGCTCACACCCTAACGAGTCCCACTGAAACCGGCCACAGAAAGGTTCCGTCCCTATTCTCCAGTACACAGCAGTAAATACTGATGGCTTTCTAGCTTACAACTATAGAAATAAATATTATTGATAATAAAAATAACAAAAGCACACCTCAAAACTTTAAATGATAAAGTGCTTACTGTTTCAAAATAAAGTTATACCTCATTTATGAGGATATCACAGTCTCCCCGACAAACAGAAGTGGCTCCTGACACTTGACCTTAATAATAGAAAAAGTCCAAACTTCAAGTAAACAGCTTAACTCGGATGTATAAAAGATAAGACAAAGGATACACTAAGGCACTTCCAACGTAGGCATCAAATGTCCTTAATGTGTGCATAGTCCGTGGCACTTCTAGTGTCTCACTTCAGTTCAAAAACACTGAATTGGATATGTGGTGTGCGGGAATGGATATGTTGTGTGTGGGAATGAATATGGAGTGATGGATGGGGACATGGGGGGCTGAAAGGGAAGGGGATAGGGCTGGGGGTAGCACAGCTGGGGCCACTGCATCGGATGGATTCCAACTGCATTCACGGTGGGACGAGGCAGGTAGGCTGGTTGGCCCAGAGACGGGTAGGTGAACATGTAGCCAGGCCTCCTCACCCTGCTGGAGTGTCTCAGAGGGGCTGGATGTTCAGGCTGCAGTGGTCCTGCGATGTCTTCCTCCAAGCAGACGACTTCAGGTGGCTGTTGATCGTCGCTGGGCTGAAGTTGATCCATGTCCCGTTCAGCCTCACTGTGTACTTCTTGTTCCTCTTCAATAACGCTTTCTCTCTCCTGTTCAGATTCAACGTCGACTCTTTGTTCCTGCTGGATTTGGTCTTGTCCAATATTCTCTTGTGGCTCTTGAATTACATCTGGACCTGGTGAGTTACGGTCAGTTCTGGCTGGTAACCGCAGCCAGTAGCGGTACACACCATCCTCTTCTTCAGAGTCGCTTGTGTCTGGACTCTGTGTCCGCTCTGTGAGTTTTAAGGGCTCAGAGTGTCTCTTCGTTCTCTTGTGTGACTCACGTGGATTGGTGACTGAACTCGGTGGCGGCTCTACTGGCAGGTCGTTCACTTGCAACAGTAGGTTTCTATGCAGAGTACGAGTGGGGCGGTTTCCTGTCTCAGGGGCGACTTTGTAGACAGGGTTGTCTCCGACCTGCTCTTTCACAATGTAGATGGTCTGCTCCCAGTAGGAACGGAGCTTACCGGGTCCCCCCCTCTCGCTGAGGTTCCGCACCAGGACTCTGTCTCCAGGCTGAAGAGTCACACCTCTGCTCCTCTTGTCATAGTACTTCTTACCCTGGGCGCTGGACTGCTGGCTGTTTTCGTTGGCTATCCTGTAAGCCTCGATCATTCTTCCTGCCCACTTATCTGCATATCCTCTGTGAGTCTCTGCTTCTCCATCCGCTATGAGGCCAAACAGAAGGTCGACAGGTAAACGTGGATGATGACCATACATTAGATAGTAGGGGGAAAAGCCGGTGGCTTCGTGCTTTGTACAATTATATGCATGGACCACATGAGGCAGGTGATCTTTCCAGTTCGCCTTTTCTTTCTCTCCCAGCGTCCTGAGCATCTGTAAAAGCGTTCGGTTCAGCCTCTCCACCGGGTTACCCTGGGGATGATAGGGTGTGGTTCTGGAGTGTCCGACGCCGGCTAGTTGTCTCAGAGACTTGAACAACTCGTTCTCAAACTCGCCGCCACGGTCATGGTGGAGTTTTGACATGTAGCCAAACTGGGGGATAAAGTCATTAAACAGTTTGTCGGCCGCTGTCTTGCCAGCTTTGTTCCGGGTGGGGTAGGCTTGTGCGAACCTGGTGAAGTGATCGATCACTACAAGAATGTACTCACATCCACCACGAGAGGGCTCTAGATGGAGGAAGTCGATACACACCAATTCGAGGGGAGAGTTGGATGTAATACTGCCCATGGGCGCTCTTTCATGTACGGCTGGCTTCTTCTGTTTCAGACAAGGGCACTTTCTCGTGACATATTCTTCGATTTCTCCTTTCATGAACGGCCAGTAAAAGCGCTCTCTTGCGAGGGTCAGGACTTTTTCAACTCCGACATGGCCCATGTTGTTATGCAGGTAGGTGAGGGCTAGTTGCTTGTAGGTGGCAGGCAGGACCAGTTGTCTTCGGCCTATGGTCTTCCTGTATAGCAGGCCATCCTCTATCTGCAACTTGCTCCACTCCCGTAGGAGCCTCATGGTGCCTGTGTCGCAGTTGCCTTTGTTGCACTCTGACAGTGGTGTGTTGTTCTCCTTTAGCTCCATTATCTTCCCAATTGCAGGGTCCACTCTTTGTTCTTTCACCAGCTCATCATGACTTATCGCCTGCAGTGGTTCCATGCGGGGTTGAGTCTGGGATGCTAGGCTGAGGGCCGCGATCCAGGCAACGTCTTTCTGTTGAGCTCTTCGGGTCCCTTCCCATACAGTGCACACCGCCTCGTCCGGCAGCTCCTCAGAGCATTCCGTCATGAGGTTCTCGATGTCAAGAGGGCAACGGGACAGGGTGTCGGCGTCGATGTTGATTTTGCCAGGCCGATATCTGATGTCAAAGCGAAAATCAGCGAGCTGTCCCACCCACCGGTGGCCTACTGCGTTCAGCTTGGCAGTACTTAGGACATATGTGAGCGGGTTATTGTCTGTGAAAACAGTGAAGTACGGGGCATAGAACAAATAGTCTCTGAACTTATCGCATACCGCCCACTTTAACGCCAGGAACTCTAGCTTGCCGCTGTGCAGGTGGTAGTTTTGCTCCGCTGGGGTCAGTGTGCGTGATCCGTAGGCAATCACTCTTAACTTTCCATCCTGGTGTTGATAGAGGACTGCTCCCAAGCCTTTTTGGGACGCATCTGTATGGAGTGTATAGGGCTGGTTATAGTCGGGGTACGCCAGGACTGGGGTTTCCATCAGCATGTCAATCAGACGTTCCAGGATCTGCTGGTGTTTCTCATTCCACTCTACTGGGGTGCGAGAGGACTGTTGGCCGGATTTTGTCTTTCCTCGTGTGGGTCGGTACTGTGGGGTGTCAGACTGTACCTTGAGCAGGTCGTACAGAGGCTGGGCGATCCGTGAGAAATCTTGCACGTAGCTTCTGTAATAGCTCAGAAAGCCCAGTACCTGTCTGACGTCTCCGACTGTCTTTGGTGCTCTGTGTTTCAGTACACGCACTGCCTCCAAGTCCTTGGGATCCACTCTCACTCCATCTGCGGACACCAACCGGCCAACATAGCGGACCTCTTTGCGGAACAGCTCACACTTCTCCGGCTTGAGTTTCACGCCGTGGCGCTGGAGGGCCTGGAGGACTTTGCGCAGTACCTCTACATGCTGGTGAAAGGACTTTGAGAAGCAGAGGACATCATCGAGATACGGGATACAACATTCATCTCGGAGCGTGTCGAGCATCTCCTCCATGCTCCTTTGAAATGCTGCTGGGGCGTTGGATAACCCGAAGGGTATCCTGACCCACTCGTACAGTCCCCACGGGGTCGTGAACGCTGTCATGTATCTTGATCCTTCGGCCATAAAGCCTTGGTGATAGGCCTTGCCCTGGTCCAGTATCGAGAACCAGCCATAACCTCCCAGTGAGTCAGTGAGGTCTTGGATTCGGGGAAGGGGATGTCGGTCTGGCACCGTCTTGTTGTTTAGGAGCCGGTAATCGATGCACAGGCGTAGAGACCCATCCTTCTTTCTCACACATATGACAGGGGCCGCATAGGGGGACTGGGACTTTACGATCCATCCTTTCACTAGTAGCTCCTGTACATATTCCTTCACTTCTTTGTAGAGTGGTTTTGGGATTGATGCGTAGGCCTTCTGCACCGGGATGTCGTCCTTGAGTCTTATCTCCATCTGTAGTGAGGGGATGCACCCGATGTCGCCACTGTCTTTAGCAAAGGCACCCGACTCCTCACGGAGCACTCTCTCCACCACCTGCTGTTGATCTGGGCTCAGATGGCTGATGTCGACAGGCGGCAGCCAGGGCTCGATGGGGGTCACGCTGGGCGAGGTGGTGTGGTTAACCTCTGCCGTTACTGCCGTCAAGGTGTCAGCTCGGGGCGACTCTGCTGTGTCAAGGACCTTGGTGACGTGCTGGATGACACCTAGGGGCGTTCTCTTTGGCAGGGTGATCTCATGCTTTGAGTGGTTAGAGATGGGCACTCTGATATGAGGTCGCTGTGTGTGGTTGATTTCTAGGAGGCCTGCTCCCACACTCAGCTGTCCTAGAATGGGGTGCTCTTCTGCAGGCTCATACAGGACAAGGGAATCAGAGGTGTCAAAGTTTAGGGGGACTCTACACCACACATGCACTGCCTTCCCTGCTGGAATCACAGTATTGTCTCTGCCCACTCTTACCGTGGCGGGGTCACAGAATGGCTTTTGGGGGACTTGGATGTAATTGACCATGGCCGTGACTTGTTCTTCTTCCATTCCGAATGCTCTGCGTAGGAGACCAAGTAGTGTGGCTACTGCAGCGCCGGAGGACTCTTGCCTCTTGATGACCTGTTCGAGTACATTAGCTCCTAACAGGGGCTGGGACAGGGACAACTGGCTGACTAGGAAGGGGGTTTGGACAGTCAGGTCTGGATAATCATTTCCAGTGAGGTTGACAGTGAGCTCCACCCACCCGTCATAGGGGATGGGTTGGCCATTTGCTGCATAGACCTCCAAGTCTGTTTCGAGAAGTTCCTGCAGCGATCTCACTGGGTAACTGGGGATGTGAGTACTAGCCCACGCTCTGTCAATTATGCTCACCTGTGAGCCAGTGTCGAACAGGACTGTTGCGGGGTGCCCATTTATCGAGCATTTCAGCTGGCTTCTCTTTCCAACAAGGGGCGCTTGGCACTTGGTGTCACTCTGGCAAGTCAAGGTTTGGGTCGGCTGTGGTTTGCGGGTCTTGGGCAGTTTTGGTGGGTGTTTAGGGACGGGGCTCACTGGTTGGGACTGAAGCTGTGCACCGGTCTCTGACTGTCCCTCGGCGGAGACCGGGTCTCGTTTCCCTGAAACCTGTTCCTCTTCAAGCACCCCACCGCCCGGTGCCCTGTCTCGCCACACACAAAGCAGTGGTTGCATTCTTGGCGGTCCTCTTCAGCGCATTTTTGGCAACGAGCTGCCCTTCGCCTTTCTTGGGGAGGTTGGAAGTGTGCATTATGGGATGACGGGGAAGGTTGCTGTGATGAGGGAAGGTGCGATGGACGAGCTGGCGATGGCAGGGGAGGGGCGTGGTTGGAGGGTGAGTGGAAATGGTGATATGACGTGGTTTGGGGCAGTCTTTGGGCTGGCAGGGGCAGGGAGTGGGCCATCTGGCTGCTGCTTACTTGATGGTCCATTAGAGTGGCCACCATTTGTGTTAGGGTCTCCACCTGCGCACTGAGCTGTTGTATGGTCTGGAGGTTCTTGCCGTCTGCTGCGGATCCTCTTGGCTTGTCGTCATGCTGTCCATCTGCTTCCACCTTGGCACTGTGGGCGTGGCTTGGCTTTTGGCGGGGAAGCTGACCGAGTCTGCGCTGGTGTTCATTCTCATCGCTGATCATCTTTGTCATTTGGCCGAGGATTTCCTCGTCGGTGACTTGGTTGTTTGAGACAAGGGGTCTCAGTCTCTGTCGGAGCTCTGCATGTTTCGCTCCCAGGCCCTGATAGATTGTGTTGAGAAAAACCTCTTGGATGGTCTTGGGGTCATAAGAAATGTCTGTATCGGCCTGCTTTGACTGAAACAGGAGTCTCTGCTTGAGTCCAATCATCCGGTACAGGAACTGCTGAGGGGACTCTTGTTCAGCTTGCCGAGCACACATTAGCTCCTGGAACATCTCGGTGGTGGCCTTCTCCCCAAGATGGGATCTGAGGAAGACCTTGAGCTCGGGGATAGCCAAGTCATCCTTGTTCGACAGCATGTCCCTGAATGTGCCTGGTTTGATGATCCTCAGCACTCCCCGGACCACCTCGGCATCTGCAAAGCCTTCTCTGACTCCTTCGTCGATCTGCTTACTGATGCTACCGTAGCTGACCTCAGAGCTCTGGTCTCCAATTTGGCCCCCATGTACCTTGAACTCTCGGCGCTGGAAATAGGGGAGGTCTTTAAGGGGGACCACTCTCTCTGGGGTGTTCTGGGTAGAGGCATGAGAGGAGGCCGTAGTCTCCCATTGTCTCAATTTCTCACCCAGCTCCTCATACAGCATTCTCAAGTCCTCCACTGGCTGGGCAGTGGCATTGACAGGGGGATTGGAATGGGGATGGGATGGCATAGTGGCATTGTTGGCATTGGGGCTGGGTGGTGGTGAGGTGTGGTCTGAAGGGGGAGGGGTTGGGCTGGTATTGGTCCCCACAGGGGTCTTAGCAGCAGCTGCCAACTCTGCTTCGACTATCATCCTGCCAATCACGTCATTCAGCATCAGCAGTTCGCCAACGCCTTCATCTTCACTTCCTAGTAGGGCGCCAGACTGCATGTAGGAGATGATGTAGTCCGTGCACTCCTCCTCATCAGTCGCGCTCAACTCCTCGATCTCCGAGCTGTCAGTTGCAATGTCCTTGGCGATCTGGTAGAGGTTGGCACCTGACAGCTTGAACAAGCTCCTCTTGATGCTCCACACCACCTCCTTCCGGACGCGAGACATGGTGTGCTTGGCTCAGGGGGGGAGGGGTAGTACGACGTCTCGTTGTGGTGAATGCTGGCTTGGCACACCAGCAGGGCTGCTCCTTGGTGACTGACGTGCGTTGGACTCCAATTCAGCTGTGCGGCTCCCTGGTGAGATCTTTACCTTATCTCCACACTTGGACACCCACGGCTGACTTCTGGTCCGCAGTCACGTCTCGTCACCTCGGTCTCGTGGTTCTGGTATCACTGGATCAGCATTCCAACTGGCGGCTGGCGCTGATCCCGGACGAGCCCCCACAATTTGTTATGGGTCCCAGAGTGACCGGGTACCACACAACAGGATTGAATTAACAATGGTCTAGGCCTCACCCTCGGTGTCTCTGTAAAACAGATTAATAGTGCACGAGAAATGAGGCGTGGGAACCACTCGTGTCATCTCGGTGTTCAGGTGTGTTTTTAATTCACAATAATCAACCATAAATCATCCGGTACGAACAGTCAATCAATCATTCAATCATCAGAACCATAAACAACAATAATAACCATTTCCCACAGCAACAATATCTCTCGTCTGTCCTTTGTCAGATTCTCAAATGTATGTGTGTGCGTGTAATGTCCTTGTCTCTGTACAGATTGTGTGTGTATACAGTTCTTTCCAAAAGCAGGTGGTGTGTGTGTATGTGTCAGGTAAGTATAGTGTGCGTGGGTATACAGTATGTGTACTGGAGTTGGTGTTTCACAGGTGCGTATGAATGTCTGTTGTGTCAATGCCCCTTTAAAACAATGTATTATCGCATCTCCACATTTACAATCCAATATAATCACAATATCTTCCAAACATCAATTCACAATAGCTTTCCTCATATTCAACATTCATCTCACGGTAACCTCAGTTATCATCAAATTGAAATACATTCAGAAAACATTCAGTATGCCTACTGCTTTCATATAGCTGCCATAATAAGACAAACTTAGCTTAGAGCTACTCTCAGAATTTTACTATTAATTTGCCTTTTCAAAACATACTAGGACATCATCATTCAGGGAAATATGAAAAATAAGGACCAACTCAAAGCTGGAACTTTAAGGACAATATGCGTAGAAGAAGAATATAAATGGAAATATTTGTTGTTCAATGCAGCACATATAAGTGAATAAACTAAACTAGCCGCACCGGGAAACCTTTTCAATAAACCCTCTCACCATTAATGTCAATCAAGTGTTCAGATAACCATTATAAGTCTCAGGGACCAATGTAAACATGACACATAAGTGTGTTTATAACCTCCCGCACGGGGCAGGTGCCGTCTGAGCGGTTAGCAGTTAGCATCGCAAATCGCGATCTTTTTAACTCTCATAAAACACAAATTAAAACACTCAAACTCGACATTCAGATGGCCAAAAACACATTCCCACATAAACACTAACACTTATGGTGTAAGTCATTGGGGTTTTCACAGTGTACTAACCTGTAAAACAGATTAATAGTGCACGAGAAATGAGGCGTGGGAACCACTCGTGTCATCTCGGTGTTCAGGTGTGTTTGGGGTGGGAGTGGCTCACACCCTAACGAGTCCCACTGAAACCGGCCACAGAAAGGTTCCGTCCCTATTCTCCAGTACACAGCAGTAAATACTGATGGCTTTCTAGCTTACAACTATAGAAATAAATATTATTGATAATAAAAATAACAAAAGCACACCTCAAAACTTTAAATGATAAAGTGCTTACTGTTTCAAAATAAAGTTATACCTCATTTATGAGGATATCACACTAGGTGTCTATGCGCATGACTCAAACGCTGACAACAGAGACACAGCAGTTGTAGGCAGGTATATTGATCAAAAATATTTAGTTTTTTGCGTACATACTTTGACGTTGAAATAAATATGTTGTTTTTGATTGGCAAAAAAAGAGAAACATTTAAAAAAAATGGTATCTGGCAAAAACTCCCTGATAATTATCGGGGTGATAGAGTTTTACAGAGTAGTTACCCTGTACGAAAGTTGGAACTGTACTGTAAAAGGAAGCGTGGTTTGTTTCAATGATATTGCCATATACTTTCCTGGTAGTGGTATTACAGGTACGGTATACCGTGTCAGTGTTACCTGGCAATAATTCATACTTCCCCAGGTACTTACCAGTAATTAGGAACTTGTACCACATACATTCCAAAACATTATCAAGTAAAACCTTGCAAGTTAGGGCATGTTCACACCTGGCATTTTTTGTGATAGGGAAAAGTTGAGCCGACCACTTTTTCAACAACAAAAAAAGCTGGCAGTGCTTTTTGTCCTAAAAGCGCCGACAGCGTTTTTTCTATCGCCGTCAACGAACCCACTCTAGACCCGACGTTACTCGCCTACTACGTATCCAGGCTACCCTTACATCGTTGTTACAACATGGCAAGAAACAGGCGATTGGCACTTGCATTGGCCCTAACTGACGACGAGGAGAATCATGTACCTGCATGTTTGTGGGTGCAGATATCACTTGGGGAAGGCAGCAGCAAGGTGCCGACCATCATAGTCCAGGAGCTTTGTTTCGATGATGTGCGATTTGCGGCGCACTGTGATTGGTCAGCTTGTCAAAAAAAGCGGCTGACGTCAGGTGCTTTTTTTCTGACAGTTTAACTTTTTTCAACTTTTTTTTACGCTCGGTGCGGGAGAAAAAAGCGCCGAGAGAGGCGTTTAAAAAAACGCCGGGGACGTTTTCCAAAAGCGCTCTGCTACATAGGAATCAGGGCTTGAAAACGAAATTATTTTTCAATCGTTCCGCTCCAAACGGAACCAGTATATTTAACATTTTCGTTCTTGCGTTCCACCACCAACATATCGTTCCTGAACCGGTTCGGAACGGAAAATAACGTTCGTTCTTAACGTTCTGGCAGTGTTATTGGGCCTAGTCTATTTTTGTGGTTGATACCTTACAATAGACCTAGTTATTGGTATATAACCAAGGTGGTGGTGGGAATTTGTGACAGCTGAGCTTAGCGGGCGGCGAAGTGAACGCGGAACCGGAATTGTTTTTTTTTTCATGAAATAGGCTATGCTTTTGTGAAATTTTATAGGCTATATAGAGAACGAAAAAAACCCGTTATTAACCGGTTTGGGGGATTTCAGAATAACGTTTCTGTTCCGGAACAGTTGAAGACCATTTGGTTTTCGTTTCCGTTCCTCGTAAAATTCCATTCATTTTCGGTTTTCGTTCCTTGAACCGGTTCGGAGCCCTGATAGAAATACAATGAAAAAAGAGCGCTGGGAGAAAAAAAAACCGCCAGGTGTGAACACGCCCTAAGGTGTAACTGTACTGTAAAAGGAAGCCTTGTTTGTTCCTGTACTATTACCATGTTCTTACAATATCCTTTGGAATAAATCTGCTTTTTGAATATGTTCTGCAATCTTACCAGGTAAGACCAGGAAAGTCTACAATTTATAGAGTAAGTAGAAGCTGTACAATAAAAGAAAGCCTTTGAGCCTTTGCACCATAAAGAATATACAAATTTCCCTGCGGGAACAATAAAGTAAACTTAACTTAACACTTAACTAGTGTTTTATTCAATCGGAAAACGATGACAACAGAGGTAAACACAACACAGTACAGTACTTCATCACTGGTTACACTTTGTAAAATGCTCTTATGTCTTTAAATAAGCGTCCAAGAATGCCCTTCCTATGCTCTTTCCCGAGCCAGTGGTTCCACTCAATGAACCTTAAGTTCATCTTCAAGGCCTTCTCTGTCATGTTCCCCGTGTACCTGTAGATGTCCTCCTTATAAGTCTGCCATGCACTTTCAATGTGCTGTGTATGAGCACCAGTCCCAGGGTGGACAAAATACCTCATTTTACCTGGTAGTGTATGTAGCCGTCATGGGACAACCGGTTGTAGTGTAATGATGTTCATTGAGGAAGAAGGCCGCCGACTCAGGATCGCTTTTAACTCACTTTATTTGTTTAACTTTAGTTATATTTATCTATGAAGCAAATGGAGAGGAATTGTAAAATTCACGTGCGTGGAGCTCCCCCTTAGCTGGATATCTTAACAGATACGCTGCCTGGGGGTTTCTGCTTTCCCCCCGGATGTGTTGTTTGGTAGTACCTGGGCAGGCGTGGCCTCTATGACGCATACTATGCTCTGATTGGCTAGTGTTGAACGCCCGCCCCCAGTGTATTATGTGTGCTGCCATCTGGTGGCCAGGTGCGGTTAATACAACTTATATATTTATTTCTATTCCTTTGTGGCTATGTGTAGATATTACAGCCTGTTGATACATGTTATTTATTCTTAACAGTCCCCCCTTGGTCATCACTGATGACCATACTACGAATTACTAGTGCAATGTATCATATAAGGTCTAAAAATGGTGAGTATAAATTCAAGCGAAAAGAAAAAAAACCCACGGATTGGTTACCGTGGGTCAACATCAACATCACCAACCGACTTAGTTCGGGAAAACCCCCCACTATACAGGAGGAAAACCTGTCGCATCTCTAAAGTGGACGGCATTCACCTTGGTGTGTCTCAAAGAATACATGGGCCGTAGCCAACAAACAGTAGACAAATTATCATCACATCATACAATCAATATGTCATACCGTCATCACAGTATCTTAACGACACAAAGGCGCAGTAATAAATGCACAGTAATTTCATCATAAGAAATCCCTTCAAATACTTATATGCATGTATAACCAAAATCGAATACCTCCAGGTATAAGGAACAGTAAACCTATATAAAACTTAAAAAAACACCCTGTAGACATGCATGCAATGGCTCAGGTGGTTTCCATGCACGCAGGGTTCTCAAACATCATCACAGTGTTATCCCCCGTATCCGTAGCCGACCATCGGTCGGACAGTTCACAAATTTAATGTCCATCTGGTTATCCATAGGCAAGGCCCACATGACAAGGTTACTAGCACGCACCCATGTGTGCCTTGCCCACGGATCCACTGGCCAGCTCGGCCCTACCAGTAGGGCCGAGCATATTCTAGCAGCATCAAAAAATTCAGCAATCTCTTTATTACAGCAACCATAGGAAAACAGCATAACACATCCGAATTTAAACAATGCATTGTAATGACAACCATGACCCATACTGTGCATTTAATAATTCAACATTCAAGTAAATCAGGTGCAATGTCCTCCTAGACACAGGTGCCGAACTCCAGGATATCAGGTACCACAGCCTGATCAAATCGGGGCGCTCCACTGTCCCCTGCACACTCTCGGGTACACCTGGTCACCTTTCTCCACCCTGGTTGGTGGTTCGTCCTTTGGCTCTGCACTGTTTCTCGGAAATGTCAGTTTCTTGAGTGTCCCGTTCACTCTTTCCACCATTCCCAGTGAATGTAACATAACCGCTTGTTTGATGGGTAACTGCTGCACCACCCGGTGTTGGCGCTGTAGTTTTGACACAGCAGTGGAAAGAGCTAACAAGTTAAGGTATTAAACACAGCATAACAGCATTAGGCGTTGTCGTAGTAATTCCCAATTTTCTATGTCAATAAACTATTTAGCATATGCATTAGATCCTTTCCCAACAGATTGCTGAAGTATTTCCCAATGATTACTTTAACCTGGTCCTTGCAAATGTTTAAAGAACATATGTCTGACTTATGCAAATTCAACACTTAAACAAATAAAACGAAAAAAAAAACAAAAAACAAAAAATCTGAATGCACAAATATTCCCCCCTTGTAAATAAAATGCAAAAATATTTCCCTCCTTGAAAATAAAATACTCTTGAAAATAAAATGCAACAATAGTCCCTCCTTGAAATAAAATACATTACTTAAAATAAAATGCACTACTTATTCCCCCCTCGTGACTTTGAAAAAGTCACGCAAAATTAACACAAAGTTAAGCATGTTGCATTCATTCTTCCTGCTTATATTGACCATATTGATGATATCATAAAATATATGCATATGACAGTGATTCTGGGTCCTAGTTTATCAAACCTTTTGGAACAACTATTTTAGTCTTCTAGCGTTACCTTTAAATCTTATGCCCACATTATTTTAATTTACTTTTAGACTAGGTAAACTTATTCAATTGTTCTAATAAGGCCAAATTCATGAGCTAGTCTCACCCCACCGGAAGATCTCTTCCCAGTTACCCTTTCAGCAGCTGAAGAGAGGTCTTTCCAGGTCGGGTTACCATCATCCAGTCGAAAACCACCTCTAGGAGATGAAAAAAGAGTATCATGACGGTAGGGAAGAACTCACCCCCCCATCAGGATGAAGCACTTCTCTGCAATCCAGTCACTGCCAATGCACAACAAATCATAATTATAGAGTGTTAACATCTTTCAACATCAATCGCTTGTGAATAATCAATCATTAAAAGAATCAAAAGAAAATTAAAAATATAGTGTATAAAAACACATCACATTCAGATAAGACTGTCAGCCATGTTGCCTCCTAATATGAAACTTATCAACCGCTGGTAACAGGAATGTTCCTGCTGTTCATTTTGTGTATGCGGTCCATTTCAATGTCCAAATATGAGTTTGAGTCCATTTAGGGCAGGAACCCCAGATCAACTGTCCTCTCTCTAATGGACCCCCCTCCATTGTCCTGGGGGAAGAGAGACCAGAACCAACCAGTATCTTTGCAAAGAAAACATCTAACACAATACAACAAACAATATGTAGACAGTGGTTTCTTATTATGTAATTATAGATCAGGCATGTCTTAACCCTATATGGTCTTATATCATTACTAATCTAAGTAGTTCAAACCATATGTGAAAGTTATATCAAAACAAACTTGCATACAAAGGTGAGTCAAACGATAGGTGTATATGGTGAATGAAGTTAAAATTGAATATATATATATATATCCACACACAATCATTGAATAGTTTTGCTTACTAAAAATGGATATGGCTCAAATAAACCAACCTCAATTCCCTCATTGTCATCGCCCAAGTCACCTCTAATAATCAAATGGCACCTGTGTGTGTGTCCCAGGTGAAAACCCTCTGGTCCATCTAAGAATCATAACCTCAGCAATGGTCAGCATCATTGAGCAAAAACAAAACATCGTACATAAAAACAAGACAATGGACACCACATTATGAAGGTAAACTGAGCAACCCAAAAATTGACTATTAATTGTTACACCCCTACACTGTGTATCAGGTTATGACTCTACCACACTCCCATATCGTCGCTTGAGGCGGGAGCAAAGTCCCTGGACTGTTAGTCCCCAGCGCTGGTTGACCTCTGGACTACTGTGGACGAGTGGTAGAGGAGATAACTTCTGATTTAAATGAAACTATCAGATAGGGCCGTATTATGCCCATCAACCATCTTATGCACAAATACTCATGAGGGGGTACCAGGGGTTCGGGGCTTCATGTGACGTGACTGAGCTGTTGGTCTGCTATTTGTCCTATAAAGCACAAAACACTCACACAAACAGTTAAAAGTATAAAACAAATACACAAAGAAAACAAAATCAACAGGAAACAAAAACAAATAACAGACATATATACATAGTTGACCTGATCTTCAACCGTCCTAATGTTCGCATTGCTTTCTTCGTTATGTTTCATTATGTCTATTATTATTATTATTATTATTATCATTAACATCATTATTATTATTACCACTACTATTATAAGGTAAACCCCTACATAACTCTATAATGCCTCCCTCCTTTGTTAGATCTCCTTATCTAAATTACCTCCTGCGGCTTTATCTCTGCTCTGTCCCTCTCTCTCTAGACCACATTTCTCTCTTTACCTTCTTTAACTTTCTTACACTTTCCCTTCTTCTATCCTTCTGTCTACTTCCCTCTGTCTTTCTAAATAAATCCTCCTGTTATAAGAATTACCACTTACTGTCCCCATCTCATTGTGTCCTGTCCAACTTCCCTTTCCTCCTTTGTTAACCTTATAATTTCTTATCATTAATAAAAACAAAAAGAGGTGTTCATGATCTTTCTTTGGAAGGGGCATGGAGGTCCCCTCCTTCTCTTAAGGTTAAAGGAAAGAATAAAACAAAGAGTTAATGTCAATTTTAACACCTTCCTATTACTGACAAGTTGATGCTTATGAATAATCAGTTTTTACACAACAACACTTTTCATCGCAGTAATGACATCTGCTAACATAGTTATTTATAAATGTATATGTCTAGATAATAACATTAAACCAAATTATTGTATTGGGCTCCATTCTGCCTTCTCCCCTTGCATTCTAGGAGCGCACAACTTCATTCACACTCCATTCACACTTGCAAACGCAGACTGGCAAACGCCATTCCTTTGTCCCCTTCTTCATGGTCAGTCGTCGGGGGAGGGGGAAAGTCTGGGTAGTCTGGGTGGGGGTAAGGGTGGTCGAGGGGTAGGGGGTCTTGGGGGCCATTTTGGGGACTCCCAAAATGGCTGACAGGGATTTGTAATCTATGCTCCCTGCTGTGTTACTAGGCCTACCAGTTAATATTGTGTATATGCCCAACTATGTGTGTGCCCATATGTACAAGTGCTCCAACTCCACTTGCACTGTTAGGTATATGTCTATAGGTTAGATAGATGAGTTTACCGTCTCTCCCTAGACTTAGCCTAGCCATTAGCCTCCACTTGGGCCAAATGGCTAGGAACACAAGAATGTTACCATCCCCCCTGGAACAATGAGCCATAAACCACCCCCCGTGGTGGGCTATCTTCAGTTCTAAATACCTAGCATATCCGCTAGGCCCTCGTGTTAGCTTATGTGGCTAATGCTACCATGCTTCTGTTAAGAACAAAGACCCATATGAGATAACCCACGTGTTGGGCTATCGTCAGTTACATGTACCATATTCTGCAGACAAAGCTAAGATGCACCCTAGCAAAGTTAGCAAGCGTTAGCACATACAGGATTATGTACACAAACGTGGGTTATTGTGTTTCATGCAAGTTAGCGTAGTTCTTTGAGAATGCAGTGTTACTGTGCGTTCACACCAAAAGCGCACAAAGAGGAATCCTCCTTGTCCAGTCCACCTAAGTCGCTTTTGTCGCTTCTGTCCCCCTTCAGAATGTTCGTTCTTGCGTTTTTTTTAATTTAAAGGGCCAGCGCGCCACACGCGCTAAACACCACCACGCAACTACTGCTGTAGCACAGCCCAATTACCGACATCGTTGATCACGGAGAGTTACTTGATAAAGTCATTAAAAACAGAATTACTCCCTAATTATATTGATCATCCCAAATAGACACTGATTTTGCCAAATCTTTAAGCAAAAGTTATAAGAACAGCGTTTATTTATTCTAGCCTACTGTCAATCATTTCATTCTAGTTGTGAAGTGTAGTGCGATTGGTTAGTTAGATTGACGATAAGGTGAGCCAATGAATTGCATTCCCGCTCTAATGTGGCGTTCTAGAAAACAAACATGTTCTATAAATAGCTGCACTTAACTCAGTTGCGTATCGCGTTATCGATATGGATGATAGGGAGATAGTTGCATTTGGTGTAGCCCTGCTGTACTTAAGAAGACGCCGTCCTCGTCGCCGGATTTGGGTGCACGAAATCCTCCAGGGACGTGAGCAGCACGGCGAATTTCACCGGCTGGTGCAGGAGCTGCGGCTGGATGGCGAGCGATTCCAGCGCTACTTCCGTCTGGACAGGGAGCAATTTGACCGGTTGCTGTCAACGGTTGGGCCCGTCATTACCATGACGACAACTAATTACCGGCATCCAATTCCTCCCGCTGAGCGCTTGGCGATTTGCCTGCGGTTCCTGGCCACGGGGGACTCGTACCGCACAATAGCGTGCAGCTATCGTGTGGGCGTGAGCACCGTGGCACGCATCGTTACCCAGGTCACCACGGCTATATGGGATGCCTTGGTCCCGGAGTTCATGCCGGTGCCCACCACAGAAGACTGGAGGAGCATTGCAGAGGGCTTCCATCGCAGGTGGGCCTTCCCCAACTGCCTTGGGTCCATTGATGGGAAGCACGTAGTCATCAGAGCCCCAGACAACTCCGGGTCTCTGTTCTACAATTACAAGGGGACCTACTCCGTCGTGCTCCTTGCAGTGGTGGACTCGGAGTATTGCTTTCGAGTGGTGGATGTGGGCAGCTATGGGAGGACCAGTGACGGCGGTGTCCTGGCAAATTCCAACTTTGGCCAGAAGTTGCTGGATGGGACCCTTGACCTGCCGCCGGATGCTCTGCTGCCAGGGGCTGATCATATGGGACGACAGCCTTACGTGTTTGTGGCGGATGAGGCCTTCCCGCTGCGCCGCAACCTCATGCGGCCTTTTCCAGGGCACCAGTCAGGCAGTCACAGGGTGTTTAATTTCAGGTTGTCCCATGCAAGGCTGATTGTTGAGAATACCTTTGGTATTCTTACATCCCAGTGGCGTATGTACAGAGGAGTCATTGGGGTCAGCCCTGCAAATGTGGACGCCTGCGTGAAAGCCACCTGTGTCCTGCATAATTTCCTCAGGCGGACGTCCAAGACCACCAACAGGACAACCAGGGCAGCTGCAGGCCAACCAGGACCATTGCGAGCACCATCAGCAGACGGCGATGCTGTGGGCCTACAGCCAGTCGCCCGGGTAGGCAGCAACAACGCCAGTCGGGAGGCCATCCGTGTGAGGGAAACATTGGTGTCCTACTTCTCCAATGAGGGAGCTGCAACCTGGCAACCTGCACTTTGATACTCATTTTAAAACGGCTCTTTTAAGAGCCACCCAATGCAATTAAAAAGCATAATTCCATAGCTATCATTAAATGTCATGTCAAAAAACACTAATTAAAAACCTTAAGCACCTAGTCTTAACAATGATATCAACTAAACCAATTGCACTTAACTTTACCAAGAAGAGTTGTTCTTTTTAATTAAGGGTAATTCTCACAAACTGCTCATGAATGTGTGGGAAATTTCATTTTATTAAATGATCAGGTATTAACTCAGCCTTCAAAACATGAAAGCAATAAAAAAATAAAATCAGAAAAAACTAATTTGTACTTGAGTGTGTGTGAATGCATGTGTGTTAACATCTATTTTCAATAAACAAACAATATACAGAAAACACAAACATTTAAGAACAATAACAATAGAACTAATCAATTTGTGTGTGTGTGTGTGTGTGTGTGTGTGTGTGTGTGTGAAGAGGCCAGTGAGGGAGAGATAACAGGGTGCAGCTGACAGCATTGCGAGGGTTAGACATACCGCTCACAATGTTGTCAGCTGCACCTCGTTGCCCTGAACCCAAGATCCCTCCCTCAGCTTGGCCTCATACACCTGGCGATAGAAATCGAATTTCAGGTGCTCCCTGGTTTGAAAAGATAACGTACGGAAGTCCTTTAAAAGGCTTTTAAAAAAAAGGCTGTCATTGTCCTCCTCTGGAGGAGGGGGCAGAAAGGGGGTAGGCGGTGGCCTATTGCTCACCGCCTCTAAGGCTAGGAGCATTCGCTCCTCGAACTCATTCCCAGCCAACCTCCTTTTTTTAATGGATCCCTGCTCTGCACTCCTTCCTGCAGATGTCGTTGCTATAGGCTGCAGCTGCTCATCATTTTGCTCCTGTTCCTGCTCCTCATCATCCTCCTCCTGATCCTCACTCTCCGAATCCTCCCCCTCCATGTTGCTGGAGGTGGAGCGGTCCTCCAGGAACGGATTTAAGAAAGCCATGATGGCGGCGTAGCGCCATGGCTTTACTTTACTGGCTGCTGCCCCACTCCTCCTCCTGTCTTTCTCCTTTTTCTTCTCTTTCCTCAACTGCCCCCTCAAATATTTCCACTTCTTCTTGCACTCACTATCTATTGAATAGACAACACACAACACACACAAATGGAATGTGAATATCAATACATGAAATCGCAGGTTGCACGTTATATTATTTTCTGAAACCAGACAGATCAAATGGTAGACCTACTACAATTTCATTATAATTGTTAAGCTTCAAGCAGTCACAACACATTAAATATTATACTGTACCAGGGGTGGAGTGGGGCACTAAAAGCCACCGGGAGAACCGTTGTGCAGGGTAATCATGAATGAGATATAGACAGTAAGCAAGTGGGGTAGCACTTTACTTGAATGCGGGTGCCTCCCATAGCCGGGTGGATCGCAGGTAACGTACCAGCGCTATCCACGGTGCTGAATCCTCGAATCATGTCACTCAAGTAAAGTGTTACCGCAAGTGGTATAAATATTGGTTGGACGTTGATTTAATGAAATAGTATAGTCTGGGAGATTTTCGCGGAGGGAAGAGCCTTGAAGTGGAATAAGTGGTCGGCCGACCTGACTTCGCAGGCCGGCCGACCAACCGAGAAAACTCCCGATCGTCCCGACGGCCACTCGCCCCTCTCTACTGTACATTAAAATATGCATGCTGTACACCAGGGACGAATGAACAAAACTGGCGGCAACTTTTTCGACGGGCAAAGTTTTTCGGCGGGCAAAGGTTTTCGGCGGGCATCGTAAACCTGCCATTTGGCACAATTAATAAAAAATAACGGAATTGTAACGAACAGTTAACTATATTGTAATCTCGTTTTGCCATATGATCTCTGATAAAACGGTTTGAAGAAGTCATCCTGCATTCACATAAAGCAATATGCAACGCTAGTATACAATCTCCTTTCCTACAAACATACAATTAAAAGCTCACCGGGCAAACCAACGACAATAGCGACTTGTTTCCACGCATCGGCTGTCTTCAGTTGATCCCTGTAGGCGAACAAGGTTAGATCATACAGGACTGGGTGTTCTGCTACGGCAGCGATCAACATTTCCAGCGACATCTTGGAACTAATGTTTGGTAGGAACTAAAGTTACGCGGGTTGTTTTCGGGGACAGATCTGACCGAGGGACGACGGCAGAACGAGACATCCCCATTGGCTATCATGGATTTTCCACCTTTCCCTCCTAGTCGCGTCATAGCTCATTTACATAAAGTTGGAGGATTTTTAACTTTTTTTATCCTCCTAAGTCGCCTAGTCCACCCGAGTCCGCCTATTCCTCTTTTCCCTCTTTGTCCGCCTGGCGCCCAATACACAATGAATGACTTCCGGGATCATTTTCCTCTTTGTGCGCTTTTGGTGTGAACGCACAGTTAGTAACAATGTTAGTAGCGATCTGTACCCTATCGCTCTCCGTTTTCCACTCTCCTATACTCTAGGGGTTATGCCCCAAATTTATATTCCCAGTTTTGTACTGAGTTTTAATTTTTTTTTTTTTTATTATTATTTTTAATTTATTTTTTTTTTTTTTTATACTCTAAAGCTCCCGCGCCGAGTTTTTATATTCCCAAGTTTGTATTAAGTTTTAAATTTTATACTCTAAAAGCTCCCGCGCCGAGTTTTTTTAGCCTCCCAGGCTCCGTGCCGAGGTTTAATAATACATACAGTACTGGCCTCTTGGTTCTTCTATTTGTCGTACAATGGCGACTAATATAATTTAATCAATCCCAATTTGAGTATTCAGCGCCTGTTCATTTTACGTCGGCTTAACTATAACGACTATGGACCGAAGAACCAAAGCTCTACCACAACGTACGCTAGCAGCTCTGTCACCTAATAATCCTATATCTATCTATGTGCAGTTTTAGCCTGAGCAATGGGCACTGCTTACCTCCTGTTATGGCGCCATGTGGCAGAGCTGATGAGTCGTACGGCTGCAGTGCGGCCAAAGTTCCAAGGTTCCAAATAAAGCCTCTCTTTCCCCGAATCACGTCGGGAAGTCACCAGAATGTGGGGTTTGTGTCCCGGGGAAGAAGGCTGCCGACAACAGGAAACGCTTATAACTCACTTTATTTGTTTAGCTTTAAGTTATTTAACTATGAACCAGAAGGAGAGGTATTATATGTATATCACGCTGCGTGGAGGACCCCAAGCGTTGCATCCTCAGTCGCTTTGCTTCCTTCCTTTGCGCTGCCTGGGGTGTTCTGCCTTGAGCCGGCGGAAGTTCCGCCGGTAGTCACTGGGCAGGAGGCGTGGCCTCCATGACGCACAATGGCCAGCGTTAAGCGCCGCCTCCAGTATATCGTTTGGCGCCATCATGTGTTGAGGTGCAGTTACTACAACTTGTATATTTATTTCTACTCCTGGCTATGTGCAGATATTTTACAGCCTGATGATACATGTTATTAATTCGCAACAGAGGGAAATCGCACTCCCAATCAACTGTGGTTCTTAGGCCAATACCACTCCTCCGAAGACCAAGTTCATGAGGTACATATCTGTCAAATGCTCTTTGTCAACATTATCTTGCAGTTATTATAGTAATTGCATTAATAATTAGCCTGGCTAACACCATTCCCCATGCCAGATAAGAGATTGTGATTATATTAAAAGGATTATAATATTCGGGGCGCATGCAGGTGGCTTTCATTGGTGTGTCGACCATACTTGCTCGCTGAGCTAAATCTAAACCCTAGCATGTTTGTTTCGGTTCACTTTAGCTAATATACAACTTTTCCTGCAGGATTTACACATTCCTCCCATCGACTGGGAGGACAGTGGCCTCATTCCGGATCCTAACTGTGGTGTCCATGTGCCCGAGAGTGACTACCCTCTCATGCCTGAGGAACTTGCGGGACTTCATGCAGCAGTGGACCCACTGGCACCGTCCACATGCATGGGGGTGGACATATACATGGCTGCAGTGCAGTACATGCAAAACTTAGGGTATATATAAGAGCTTTACAACATTGAAACGTCTTGTAATGTATGGAGAAGTTATAGAAAAACATTATATTTGGATTAAAACACATGAAAATTTAAATGAATGGTCTTAATTTATTTTCTTTGGCAAGTGACCATGGTATAAGCAGGATAATGCCCTTCGAGGTGTCCAACATTACTTCCGTCCGTTAATTCTTGTTTATTTGAATGGGAAAAAATGTTGACGGTCCAAATGTTAAAAATCGACTGACCCTCGGGAACGAATAATCAGAGTATTCTGACCCATCCCTACTCAGAGTAATGTTGATAGGTTTGTGGAATGGTGCGACAAGAATGCAGTGGTGAAGTCAAGTTTTTTGTAGTGGGTATACTGTGATGATTCCCTCCTAGCCTCTTCCACACCCGTCCTTTAAACCACTGTCGCACACATACAGCCATTAGGCACTAGCATCAAATAAACTAAAGCATTGATAAATAAATAACTGTTGGCTATATATACACTGTACTACTGTATGTAACCGTGAGGCCTGGCCTCAGTAATAATGTGCGATGGAGACGATGGGAATTTTTGCACAGGACATTTATTGCTGTTCTGAAAAGGCTTAGCCTTTTTTAGCCTCTCAGGCGCTGAGGGCACATGAGGCAATGACATTAGGGATATTTGGTGGAATACAAAAAAAAGTGCACAACAGCGCAGGAATGAATCAATCACAATCACAATGACAGTCAACAATCAAAGCAGAAAAATTATGACTCAGTGTGCAACAGCACTTGAATGAGTATTTCTGACTCATTAAATTAAGCCAAACCCAAACTCACTGGTGCCAAGGCACATTTCCAGACTTTCACTGAAGTCATCGTAGGTCTGGTAGTGTGATGGTACACGGAGTGTGCGGAAGCACGTGGATGCCCTTGGATAATTGTTATCCACCACCTCCACCTTCATATTGGTCATTGGGGTCTCCCAGCCCACCCAGAACTTGACGAGCTGTTTAAGCTTGTCCTGGGAGACTGCATGTTAAAAACAAGAATAAAACAAATTCCTTTATAACTCATTGCATTATTTCAGTCATAATTTCTTCAATGGGGTCTGACTTCTACATATTGTCAAAATAGTAGGGGTGAAAATTTTTCTAAGTGGCGCCTCTCAGTCATCTGTCTTGTGCCACTTTGGTGCAGTTACGCAACGCTCACCTACTGTCTTGCAGGACACTGGACAGTATGGCAGGAGACAGTATGCTAATGACACATACCACTAACAGTACTCTACAGATTTGGCTCCTGGTGTGGCATTTCATTAACTTTATATTGTGGTTGGAACATCAACATCAACATGCTGTAATCATACCTGTGCTGATGAAACGCAATAGGAACTCTTTGATCTTTTTTGGTTCCTCGCCATCATCTTCCTGTGGCCACTGAATAAAGTCTAGAACAACCTATAACAACCCAAGAAAACAGAATGAGCATTACTTACTACTGATTAGATTATGTTGTTCATAGAATTAAGTTATTAGCACTTAATACATCTGTAATGATTAAATAGTAATTGTAATATTACATGAGTAGGAAAATAAGTTATTACCTCGGGACTGCAGGTAACCTCGGCCTCGGATGGGAACACTTGTGTGGTGGCATCAGGTCTTGCTTCCAACAAGTCCAGAACATAGGTCTCTTTCAGACCCTGCTTGATCTGCTTCAGCTGTTCTTTAATCCATCCAAAAACCTTAAAAGATAAGAGTTTGTGAAGGCTTAATGCTTTTGGATGACGCACCCTCACCCTAGACCGTCCTGAGACAGGTTATTTTTACCCAACTGATATGTTTTAATACTGCTCAGTACGAGAGGAACCGCAGGTTCAGGCATTTTCCCTACATATTCAACAGTCATGGCACATAATTCAGAAGCATTAACTGCATTTAGGAGCATCTGACTTAGAATCACTGTTATGTTTTGCATGATGAACTGCTAATACACTCATAGTGGAAACAAATCATGGCTCATATCAACATACAATACAGCACAGCGTGAAAATCCTGCTGTGCTCTGAAAAAATATATTACATTGGCATTTGAAACATTTGAAAAGTTTCTGCAACAGTTATAGGGGCTTATCCATCTTGGTGTTCCTGGAAAGGCTTAAGGTTTGGTTATGTTTCTACAACCATGCACTAACCACGCACCAACCATGCATGCAAAGAGACTTCAGATACAGTATTAGGGGACCACTAAGGCCTATGTAAAAGCACCCAAAAATCAGCATGTCATAGGACCTTTAAACCTAGACTGGTTCACATTGCTGTACCATAAATGGCTAACCTTGAAGTAATCCACTACGGATACGGACAGTCCGGATGATGTACATTTTCTAATTTTCACTGTACAGCCCAGCTGTGCTGAACCTAGGATCACTGTCCATAATGGCCTTTTCATAAGGAACGACATGGCATGTGCATTCACGTTTCGCAACACCTGCTTGAGGATATGGGGGTGAACTGTGACCAGCTCTACATTACAAAACCATTTGGATTTAAATATCAGTTTGCTTGGTGGATAGACTATTTGGATACTGTGATTATGCTGGTGCAGATACTTAAGATACGTAGTGGTATAGTGTTATACTCCAGACAACTGCAAACGTATCAAAGACCAGTGTCAGAAGAAGTATACACAAGTCTAAATGAGGTTTCATACATTGGACAACAGTGCTGTACAACATTGCTGTAAATGTGGACTTACTGCATCCTGAAGGAGATTATGCAGCAGCCAAGAGCGGTTGGTCTCTTTCAAAATTGAGTAGTCCATTTCCACCGCTAGTGTATTTATGGCATCCCTCTGCTCCACAGATAGAGTTGTGAGGTTCCCATTGTTGCTCTCACAGACTTCATAAAGCTTGGACAGAAAAAGTATGAAGTCAGCAACATTTTATATCAACATATTACAAATTGGTCCCTGGAAGTTCAGCTTACTTCTCCAAACACACTGTGTATCTCAAATGAGATTGACAAGCACTCTGGCATTTGCCAGCACAGTAAAGAAATGACAACAGTAAACCAATGTATTCATTGTGCACTCCCCTTTACTTACTGGTCCAATGGTTTCTCGAACACCAATGTCAGTTATGTCCTCAAGGGCAATGGTTGCCGTTTGTGGGGTGCCACCAGCCAGAACATGTAGCACGGCACAAACCAGCACTTAACACATCTTTTCGAATCATTTGGGCGATTCAAACAATTTTTCAAATAATTGGGGGGACGGGGGGGGGGGGGGGGACGACGACAACTTCACACAGGCGGCGCAGCATCCAAGACATTTCTGAACTTATGTTATGGCGACCATTAAAATACATTGAAGGACATTTGCGGCATGTTAATGCAATACTTTGGGGGGAATTCACTTGAACTAAGTTAATTCATTGAACATTATGTAGGATACCCACCTCCGTCCAGTTGGATGCCCTCTTCACTTCTCCAGAAAGTATCCCGCGCAAAGAGTATGCTGCGATCTTTATCCATTTGAAAAATGCACCCCCTGCCGGCGACTTTCATTGGATTATGAAATTATGGGCGGAACTATTTGTTCCCGCCCACGGACGCTCTGCTGCGGATACGAATCACTTTTGCACCAAATGTACCACCAGAGCCCGTCTACGGAGAGCCTGTCCACTCCCTATTAAGTCCCATTGTACCGAATTTTGGTTGCAGTTCCACCAGAGCTCCACTGGGGGCGATCGCCCATGAGTGCAGAATGAATGGGAGCAGATGGAGCTAGACGGCTAAATTTGTCTCTTTCACCTGATTCTCATTGAGAAATCTCAGATTTGATTGTAGTTTTTACAAGTTCAACATGGGTTATAGATCGAAAGTTGAATGAACGAGTACTTATGTCCTTTCGATTTCTTACAGGACGAATTGTTGTTGCCCATAACACGCTAGCATTCTGCTAATGAACGCTGATTGGTCAGTGAAGGACTGATTACGACCAGAGATCCTGCTTGATGGCATCTTGGCATCCGAAGCGGGACCAGAATGTTAAGGTGGACTTTTTCGCCCAAGTTCTTTTTTTTTTAACACAGCAACTTTTTTTGGTTGCTGGCACTTTTATCTGCGTATCGTTATGTATGTACTGTGAAATTATTAGACATTCTCTGGGGAAAGGGAGAGGCTTGCCGTAAAGCAGTATCTCGGTCGTAAGATGTGTATGACGTCATTGACATTTTAAAATACTTTTTTAAAGCAAATAAGTGACTCTAAAAAATCTAACACCCAGCAATGTGTAATTTCTTTGCATCCCCTTTCGAAAGCAACATTCAAATTACTAGACAGAAAATTATATCCTGAGAAAAGTGGAGTTTGAGGGGTATAGCTCCATAGACCGCCATTCATTCTGCACTCGTCCTGTGAGCGCCCTCACATGGAACCAGAGGGGAACTGCAACAGTTCAGAACCCGGAAGTAAACCGAGAGTGGAACTTCTCTCCTTATTAGACATTCTCTGGTACCACCTAGACGTGGTGCAAAACTACCTGCAAAAAACCCACAGCTGAGACTTGCAGGAGCAGATTCGAGCAGTTGTAATGACGGACTTGTGCTCGCTCATTAAAATGCTGAATCAACATAGCGCTCTATATCATTTTATTTGTGAGGAAATTGTTCACAGATGTGCAACTTCTGATGCATTAGTTCACATTTGGGTTTACGAATGCACACATTTTGGGCATGTTGTCAGATTATGAAACACGGGTGTGCGAATGTGTTTTGCACCAACTGCGCTGCAATGATTGTAGCAAAAGTGTCAAGTGCATGACTCTTTGAAGTTGTGATGCACAGGAGAGGATTTGTGCACCTGTAACACAGACTTGTGAACTCGTAGACCCTATTTTGTGTTTGCAATGGTAGAAAAAATATTTACGACTTCAAATGTACTGTTACACATTTGTGACTTTAGAGTACACATGCAAAATAAATATTTACGACTTCAAATTTACTGTGACTTTAGTGTACGCATACAAAATCTGCAGTTACAGGTGCTTGAGACTTTTGCTCCAATAATACCTTCATACATGTACAACATGCAGACAAAACGAAGATGCACCGTAGCAAAGCTAGCAAGCATTAGCACATACAGGGTTAGTCACACAAAAGGTATTATGATTCATGCAAGTTAGCTTAGCTCTTTGTTAATGGAAATATTGCCCGCAATATGTTCTCAATCGACCTCCTATCGCCTTTGATACAACTTCACTGGTTTCCCAGGTTCTCCACATCCGATTTTAACACCGTATCATACTGGGCCACAAACCCTTAACCAATTTAACAAGATAAAACAATTTAAGGGGCTTGCACCTGATCTATAATTAATGGGGACTCGAACCGATTTATTAAACACTTCTAGGGACTTGAACCTTTTTATGAAACAAATTTAGAGACTTGAACTCTGGGACTTGAACCCAATCTATAAAACAAATTTAGAGACTTGAACTCTGGGACTTGAACCCAATAATACAATACTGGCCATTTGCTTCTTCTATACAGTCATACAATGACGACAAATATCATTTAACTAATTCCCAATCAGAGTTATCAGCGCCTGTTCATTTTCACGTCGGCTTAACTGTAACGACTATGGACCGGAATAACAGGGCTTTACAACAACACACGCTAGCCACCTCTGTCACATAATGTCTCTATATCTATCTATGCAGATTCAGTCAGGTTCTGCTTACCTGGTTTAATGGCCGGCCTGTGACAGAAATGACGAGTTGTGCGCTACCACGAGGCCCCGCTTCTCCCGGTCCAAGGCCTCTTCCTCTGCATCACGTCGGGAGTCACCAGATTGTAAAGATGTTCATTGAGGAAGAAGGCCGCCGACTCAGGATCGCTTTTAACTCACTTTATTTGTTTAACTTTAGTTATATTTATCTATGAAGCAAATGGAGAGGAATTGTAAAATTCACACGCGTGGAGCTCCCCCTTAGCTGGATATCTTAACAGATACGCTGCCTGGGGTTTCTGCTTTCCCCCGGATGTGTTGTTTGGTAGTACCTGGGCAGGCGTGGCCTCTATGACGCATACTATGCTCTGATTGGCTAGTGTTGAACGCCCGCCCCCAGTGTATTATGTGTGCTGCCATCTGGTGGCCAGATGCGGTTAATACAACTTATATATTTATTTCTATTCCTTTGTGGCTATGTGTAGATATTACAGCCTGTTGATACATATGTTATTATTTATTCTTAACAGTAGGAACGCCAGCAATCACTAATGATTTCACTTCCAGGTCTAACATATTTTCTAATGATTGGGAGCAATCTCCTCCTGGATCGATTTTCAAACAGTTTTAAAACAGGGCGTCTACAGGACCGCCTGACTTCCATCATCCCAAAGACCCACGAGCGACGTCGCCAGGTCTTTCCAAATCGTCCAAGTAATAATATGGTAATATGGTAATATCATTGAAACAAACCACGCTTCCTTTCACAGTACAATTCCACCTCTCTTACAAGGTAACTACTCTGTAAAACTCCGATATCGCCCCGATATTTACCTGATAATTATCAGGGGGATATGGGAGTTTTTGCCAGATACCATGTTCAAAACTACACACCCTAATGGGTGGTAGAGGATTATAATCTACAGTTACCAGGAAAGTATATGGCAATATCATTGAAACAAACCACGCTTCCTTTTACAAGGCAAGGCAGCTTTATTTATACAGCGCATTTCATACACAATGGCAACTCAATGCGCTTTACATAAAACAATAAGAATTGAAATAAATAAATAAATAAAAAAATAAATATATATATATATAAAACTACAGAAGAATAGAAAGAAATAAAATACTATAAGAGCAGAATAAAATCATGATTTAAAAGGACATAGTGCAATTAAAATGTACAATTTAAAGTGTTTTGAACAAGCTCAATCATAAGCACAGGAGAAGATAAGTGTTTTTAACCTGGATTTAAAAATGTTCACAGTTGGGTCTGATTTCAGTTCAGCTGGTAGTTTGTTCCAGTTTTATGCAGCATAACAGCTAAAAGCTGCTTCACCATGTTTAGTTTGAACTCTGGGCTTCACTATCTGACCTGAGTCAGCAGATCTCAGAGCCCTACTGGGTTTGTATTCTACTAAGATGTCATTCATGTATTCTGGAACTAAACCATTCAGTGATTTGTAGACCAGTAGCAGAACTTTAATGTATTCTATAGCTGACTGGGAGCCAGTGTAAAGACTTTAGAACTGGAGTAATGTGCTCTGATCTCTTTGTTCTGGTTAAAACTCGAGCTGCAGCATTCTGAATGAGCTGCAGCTGTTTAATGCTTTTTTGTGGGAGTCCAGTCAGAAGATCGTTACAGTAGTCGAGTCTACTGGAGATGAAAGCATGAATCAACTTCTCCTGGTCTGTTTCAGACATAAAACCCTTCACTCTGGATATGTTCTTAAGCTGATAGAAGGCTGTTTTGGTGATGGATTTGATATGACTGCTGAAGGTCAAATCTGAGTCTATCAGCACGCCAAGGTTTCTGACTTGGTCCCTAGTTTTTAGAGAGAGTGACTCGAGATGTTTACTGACGGCAATCCTCTTCTCTTTATTGCCAAAAACAATTACCTCAGTTTTGTCCTGATTTAATTGAAGGAAATTTTGGTTCATCCAATTTGTTACTTGCTCTAAACAGTGACACAATGATTGTATTGGACTGTAGTCATGTGCTATGTATATCTGTGTGTCATCTGCATAACTGTGATAGTCTACATTAGAGTTCTGCAGAACTTGACCCAAAGGCAGCATATATAGACTGAACAGAAGGGGTCCAAGAACTGAACCCTGAGGAACTCCACGTCATAGCCATTCGATTGGATTCATAACTTCCAATGGTCACAAAATAACTCCGCTCTTCCAAGTAGGACCTGAACCATTCTAGGACTGTTTTTCAAAAAGGCCACTGGAATTCAAGAAATTGCTGAGTTGATTAAAAACCACTTTCTCAACGATCTTGGCTATAAAAGGAAGATTTGAGATAGGTTTGTAGTTGGTTAACATGGAAGCATCCAGCGATCTCTTTTTTAAGAGTGGCTTAATGGCAGCTATTTAGTATTTGTCGCAAATCTATTTGGACACACAGTTTTAAAAAAGTCTGATGGCATTGTGTCAAGACAGCATGTTGATGGTTTTAGATGCTGAACTGTTTCCTCTATGGTTTTTTGGTCAACTGTATTAAATTCTGACATCGCAGTTGAGTTATTCCTGGGAGGTCTTAGGCAGTGCCGTTTCTAGCTGTTTGGCCCTATGCGGGGGGGGGGGGGGGGGGGGGGTGCGTGCGCGATCATAACCCACCCAGACCTAGGGCCGACGGGGGGGGGGGGGGGGCACAATCATAACCCACCCGGACCTAGGGCCGACGGGGGGGGGGGGGGGGGGGGCTGGTGGCGGCGGGGCCCTATGCAGCCGCATAGTTCGCATATAGCTAGAAACGGCCCTGGTCTTAGGGATTGTGTTATTTTATTGTTTTGGTGATTTGTGTTCATATTTAACCTTATGGACTGGATTTTTTCACTGAAAAAGCAAGCAAATTCATTGCATTTTGCTGTGGAAAGGAGTTCTGGAGCTATCTGTTTAGGGGGGTTTGTCAGCTTATCAACCATAGCAAATAGAGTGCGAGTGTTGTTGATGTTCTTAATAATTTCAGAAAAGTGTCGCTGTCTAGCCTTGAGTAACTCATAGTTAAATTTACAAAGACTTATTTTGTAGAGGTCATGGTGAATTTGAAGTTTATTTTTTCTCCACTTACACTCTGCTTTCCTGCATTCTGTTTTTAAAGCCTTTACCATCATAGTGTTCCTCCATGGGGTTTTCTTTCTGATCAAGGTCGTCTTATTTTTAATAGGTGCAACAGCATCCATGACATTTGAGATTTTCCAGTTAAATTGATCTAGGAGTTCATCAACTGACTCTGCACTCACAGTTGGTGACATAGCTATAGCCTCCATAAACTTTGCACTGGTATTCTTATTTATGTACCTTCTCTTAACAGACAGAGGTTAACTGAACATTTGGAATGATCTGTAAGTCAAAGAAATATATATATACAAAATTATATTAGTCATGTTGGTTTAACATGGGGTAATTGAGTATGTTTAACATAAAATAATAATTAAATAACATAAAAGTCATGTTTGCATGACCAAAAATAATTCTGTCTATTTTTCTAAATTAAATAGTTAGAAGTGAAAATGATTTTAATATGTGCAACCGATGTACACATTTTTTTCATGTATATCCAACAGACCTTTTTTTTTCAGTGTACATTCTCTAGTGTACTTGCATACTAAAATACATATATATAAAGAGCAAAGTGTAAGAGGAAAGTAGGATATAAAGTGCAGCAGAAAGATGGCGCGAGGAGACGATAATGCGACTGGAACCGGCTAAGCTGCGGCCGGTGGAACTCGGCGGCAGCAAATTCCCAGGCAGCAAATGGTGATCAGGAAGACGACGAAAGCCGGTATCATGGCTAAAGTGAGCAACATACATTACATTAAATATAATATGCATTATGTATTATATTGTATAACATTTGGTGGCTACTTTTAGCGCCTTTACAATACTGTGAGTGCATGCATTCATATCATGGGTGGGCCGCCCTGGCAGTGTTAATGCCATGCTCAGCTGGTGGGCTGTATGTATGCAATAACAGGACTACAAATTGAAAGAACATTGCATGTATAGAAGGCTGATATGTGTGGTTATGTGTGAATATGAGCAAGAACACAAATACAATAAGGACAATGCAAGAGTAGGCAGCTGAATACAGTCCAAACAACCAAACATACCTGATTAATACTAATAACCCATAATAGACCTACCATAGTGAACGCGAGGTGGTGGTGTCTCAATCACTGCTGGAGGCACCGATGCTGCCGTTTCAGGACACGCTTTGCTAATGAAGTGGACAGTATTCTCCGAGACTACTTTATTGTCTCCCTGCTGAAGTAAGACAGGGTCGTGCATTATCACCATGGTAATAAAAAATAGATAACACCACAGGTAGTTCCGACCGAGCAACCTGATTGGTCACCTAGACCTTTAGAACGTGATCAAATGAGCATAACACAAGCGGCAGCCATGACCACCTGTTTGTGAAGCCCTGGCGGAAGCGACTACCGCGATGGTTTGATTTAAAGACCCGGCACCATTCGAAGTCAATGGGAAAATTGTGATTTCATTCTTCATTTGGTTAGGATCTTAGTGGCTAGTTCATCTCCATATTATTTATTTTGAGGGTCCCTTGTGACACTTTAATTTAGGATTGAATATTAAGGATGTAAGCCCTCAATGTGCCAAATATGGATAGTTTCCGCTGCTGGTTGCAAAAAATGTCACGCAATAGCTGCATGCATAACGTGAAATCTAAGTCGGCGTTGTGTTCTCGAGGCAAGATTAAAATGCACACAAAATAACCCACAGCTTAAAACATTGTGTCATTTTGGACTGTACTGTAAATCTATTGGTCGGCGCGTTACGTCATGCACACCGGGTCAAAGTTGAAATCATTTCAACTTCGAAGTGAGTCCCCCCCGGAAATTGCCGCACCGCTTTCCCCGTAGGAAAATAATGGAGTGGGTCGCGTATGGTGTCCCATCGCGCCTCATATGACGCCTACGCCAAGCGTCGAGTGTGGCAATGCCAGCAAGCAGTCATTTCGTAGCAGCATTTCGTAGCAGTACTACTGCTACGAAATGCTGCAGTGGTGGTATTTATTATATTTATAGTATTTGTAGTAGTAGTGGTTAAATACATGTTTCATTATGGGGAAAGACAGGGCAATTTTCGGGGGGGGGGGGGGGGGGGACCTTGTGAGAGAGGAGACGCGCTGATTTTAACTTTGACCCGGCGTGCCACATGACGTTAATGCGCCAACCAATAGATTTGCTATACAGACGGGGGAATGAAACATCCATTCCTTGTCCTAGAAATGGCAGAATGTTTTGAAGAAATGCTCATTTTGGCCGTGTATGACCAACCGCTTTTGTATGACAATCAATTAGCGGCATACGGAGCCCTAAATAAAGAGGTGGTTACAATTCACTACAAGGAAACCATGGAAATAACTGCTGCTGCTGCTACTGCTACAGAATGCTGCTACGAAATGCTAGTGTTGCGCTTGACGTGTGACGTAGGCGGCGGACGCCCGACTTGCGGCCCAGCCCCACCAGATCCATAGCCTCACGGGTGTCAACGCCTCCTATTCACTTTGTATTGGACACGTGGTGCAAAGGATGATGGGACAGCGCTCGTGCGGGCGGGGGCTTGCGGCGCTTGAAGGGGTGGGACAAAAGTTAAACTTCAGTTAACCGCGCGTTTGGCCAGTCAATGGTCCAATCAACTCATGTTGAATTTAATTTCCTGGTTTTACGTAGCCTAGAAATCTAGACGCCCCTAGCGGCAGCAAATTTAATTTGCAGCCAGGGGGTCTAGCACTTCTCCGTCGTTTTTCTGTGCTGGAAACAGAAAATCTGTCAGGCCAATCACATCGTGAGGGGCGGAATCGGAAGCCGGGCTACCATGACGACAGAGTTGCGACGGTTCCGTGTTAGAGGTAAACAATGGCTGCTGCTGCTGGCGAACAGTTGTCTTTCGACTCGGCTTTGGCCGCGACTCTTCAAGACTTGAAGTTAACATTTTACTTTAGAAAAGAACAAAGCACGGCACTGAAGTCTTTCCTCGAATAGAAAGATGTATTCGGAGTTTTGATTAATTACGTAGTCAGAGCCGTCGCTCTGACTACGTCACCTTCTTCGTTGCTCTGATTGGTTGTAGCGCTATCCTATTGCGTGCAGAGGGAACTTTATAGACAACCGTTTATCCCGCCCACACTGCCAATGGAGCAATGCCAGACCCTACATCTCTCTGATGTGGGTCTGGCTTGCCAGGCTAGGTTTTACGCACTTCCATCTCCAACTCCCACAGCAGCAACTAGAAAGCAAAACTTTTGGCATCCATATACATAGTATAAATGTAGGTACAATAACAGCATGAGCAGTGTATATGCTACTATATCATTCAAGGTTACAGGTAAAATTATGTAAAGGTTAACATACAAGGCAAACCACAGCGAGTGTGACATTAGGACATCCGTCCAAGGTGAGCATCCCTGAGGACACGCTGCAGCATGGAGCCGCACAGGAGGTAGGCCCAAGATTATCCCCATCCCCAGGATACGAAGCTATGGTAATCTGAAAGTGGAGAATAATTATATTAATGTTATATTATATAGGGCCTATAACTTAGCCTATTTAACGATACATCTTATTTTGAATAGGTTACTATTTGGCGTACCTCGTCCATTACCCAGGTCTGCTCACAGCTTTTACTGACATTAGCCTCAAGCTGCGGGCTTCTACAACAGAGATAGGACTCCGGCTCCACCAACACAGCAGCAGGGACTGATGACACACACACACACACACACACACACACACACACACACACACACACACACACACACACACACACATTTGTACGATATCTTACGAAATGTTACGCACAATTATTCGTGCATAATACAAATGTCCAGCGCAGGCACACTGCATTTAATGGCGGGCATGGATTTAATGCAATAGGCCTATTTTAAGGTCACTTCCTGTTGGGCTAGTGAGTGAAGAGGACATGTTACCAACACACAAATTTAATAAAGCATAATACCAAGTTCATATTGACATACCAGACAACTGCCAACGCGCGCACACACACGCACACACACACACACAAAGCCACGAAAATTGGCCTAATAGGCCAACACGTGCCACGAGGCATTCATTCATTTCAAGCATTCGCGATATGCGTCACTCTGTTAACAATCTGAGTGAGTAATCTAGTCTAATCTTACCTGTTTGCAACCACATCAAAAGCGTAAGTAACATGGTAAAGGCGTGATTAAAATCCGTACTCGGTTAGAGTTACCGCGTCACAAGGTTACCGGCGCGCGGCCGCGTGGTCCGATCTGTCCACCTGTTTGAATGGAGACGCCGGCACTGGCAGCAGGCCTGCGTTTACACCGAGGCTCACTCAATACTAACGCATAATGCGCATCGATTACTGTTATATCATTTATGTCTGCTACTTTATGAGCCAATTATTTACATTTATTTATATTATTACTTTATATTATATTATATTATTATATATTATATTACTTTTACGTAGGCTACGTAATTGGGGGGGAGGGGACACCCTGCACGTTTTCAAAAGGCCGTTTTTGGTCCCCTGCAGTTTTTACTTTACTCCAAAATCAATGTGACGCTATTAAACAGACACGGGTTGAAGAATAAGCATGCGGTTCGGACCGCAGTAGTCTACGTCCACTACTATGACCAAGCGGAAAACGGCTTGAAGGCCTCTCTTAGTTTAGACCCGCCCACTGGTGCAGCCTATAGCTCTGGGTGCAGCCATGGCTAAAAAAAGTAACACATAAGACATAAGAGACTTCTTAACATAAGAGAAGTCAAAGTGTAAATTATTATTATTATTATTATTGTTATTATTATTTTTATTTTAAAAATATTATTATTATTATTATAACGAGCTGTGTGAAAGACTTAGAGTTACATTGTGTCCCCCCCCACCTCTGAAATCAAAATTTCGTACTTTTATATAGGTGGCAATATCGAACAGCAGTTTTTTGTTTTACTTTACATTTAACGTTAGCCTGTTGAAGTAAACGGCACTTGTTAAGGTTTATTTTATTTATTTTATGCCCGGCGTTATTTTATTCATCAGCCCACATTACAATTTACTACGTTGACGACACTTATATTAAATATAGGCTATATAATAGTATTTCTGGGGAGTAACGGAGAGACAGCATTAATCCAAGCAGTGTTCACACTGTATAGATAGTATCTTACGCCATTTACATTTAGGGCATTTAGCAGACGCTTTTGTCCAAAGTGACTTACAATAAGTAGGCTACATTTGTTAGAAGAAAGTGCAACAGGAAATCGCTGTCGGAGAGTAAGGATTTCCCAAGAACGAGTTTCAAGCACAACTAATTGCTACCCGTTGCTAGAATACAAAGGAGATAAGTGTGAAAATACTGAGCGCTAATATCAAAGTAAGAGCCAGGACATGAACACAGAATAATTGCAAAGTTGTTTTTTTGTTGTTGTTGTTTTTTAAATAAGATAAAATAATCTTAATCTTCGCGTATTTATATTCAAATTGTTAATAGTATCGCACATTCATACCTACCCTTAGGCCTACTGTTTATTCTATTTATATACTATACATATGTAGCCTACATTACACTGCACTTTACTGCTTCTTTTGCACTTCTGGTTATCTTAATATCAATCATGCCAGCAACTGCTCAATTTACACCAAGAAAGAAGTTAGTCAATAGTACAGAATATACAAGGAACCAATTGCATTCAACCAAACAGTAGGTCTACCCACTAGACAGTGGGTAGACCTACCGTTTGAAATCACAATGCTTCTGCTTTATTCAAGTTGCCACATATTTATATAGGCCTACAGTATCCAACAACAATGGTATGCGGCCCGTCCAGGCCCGGTCCGGAATCACGTGCTCAGCACCCCCCCAGATAACAATGTCTGAGTATTTGAAGAAGCAAAACAATATCACCGAGTAGCTGAAGCAGGCCCTACACAAGAGATACAAGTTGGTTATACTGAGTGGAGGAAGAGACATTAGGGTGGAGAAAACCTACAGGCGTCTGAAGGATAACAGATAAGATGGTCGCTCTGCCCTCATTTAGTCTAAACATGAAGAATTGGTGCACAGTGAAGTGGACTGTTACCAACACAGAAATACGTATAATAAAGCATACTACCAAGTTCATATTGACATACCAGACACAACTCGCGCGTGCGCGCACACACACACACACACACACACACACACACACACAAAGCCACGAATAAGTAGGTCCTAGTTTTTAAATTGATAGAAGGCTAAATGGCTTAGAATGAATCTGCTACAATTAACTAGCCTAAATCAGTCACAATAGGTAGGCTACATACAAATGCCCTTACCATTAAAGTTGAAGAAAGTTCATAACTTGAAGGACAACCGAAACGAAACAGGACTAGGCCTATTGCGCGTCTTGAAGAGCTATGCGCAGCTATGTGTCCAACAGAAGACCCTCGGCCAAATCCAATCCGGCCAAATCAAATGAGTTTTTAAATTAATTTAATGGCGGGAGAGTTAAATTAACTCTCATCACACATCCCGCCATGTGTGGCACAAGTCCGGGTGCTGTGTGCGGAATTGCCGCACTACCACCCCCTCAGCAACTGAGGCAGAGCGATTCACCGCACAAAGTAACAACAAATGAGGAAATGCAACTCGGTCTGTATAATGGTACATTGTTTAAAACGATTCAGACGGACAGAGAAAATAATAGAAAAACGTTTAGCAATTATTCTGTGTTTGTATATCCTGGCTCTTACTTTGATATTCTGCGCTTAGTATTTTCCACTTATCTCCTTTGGCCTGCTAGCAATCAGTTAACTTAGCAATTAGTTATGCTTGAAACTCGTTCTTGTGAAATCCTTACTCTACTGATAGCTATTTCCTGTTGCATTTTCTTCTAACAGATGTACTTATTTTAAGTCGCTTTGGACAAAAGCGACTTAAATATATAATATAGGCCTATATATATAGCCTAATATACATTTACATTTAAGGAATTAGCATCCACGTCACCCGTGGCCGAAACAGAAACAGAAACGTGGTCAGCAGCCTGGTTCTGCTCACGTCTGGCATTTCAAACTACAAAGTGTCGAAGTCTCAATCCCAATGACGACGTTACGCCTGGTGCAAGGCCTCGGCCTGCTGATGGAGTTGTGTAAGTATTTGACACGCTGTAACCAGGCAGGTCTGCACTGCTATACCCTAACGGCCTGGTTCTGTGTTAGGTCTGGCTGCTTCGCTGGGCTCTGAGAGGAGCTGCAGCTATGGAAGTGATTGTGTTTTAACATGCGCCGCTCTCAACAAGCCTGCAGTGCAGTACCGAGATGTGCGTTGGTATAAGGTAGGCTGTCATTTTATTGAAAACTATATTATATATTATTATTAGGGCTATTATTATTATTATTATTAATATTAATATTATTATAGTGTGTAAAGCTGGCCTGAAATAGGCCGTAGATCTATTTCTGAGATCGGTTCTGAAGAAAGATCCATTGGGACCAGACTGAATCCTATACTGGGGATATATGGCATAACACAGACCTATAAATGAAGAATACATTGTTTTTGACCAATAAACATGTCACAGTAGGCCACATGTGGTAACGAAGTATTCCGTTTCTCATTATAAAAACTGTAATAAGGAGCTACGAATCGGTACGATTGAAGTGATTATTTCCTCAGAAATGGCAATGCTATTTAATATCTTCACAAATGCATCATAAATTACATAGGCCTAAGTAAAACAAAACATGCAATTTGTTGTAGCCTACTGCTATGTTAGGCCTATGTCATTAATATATTCGTATTATGATTTTTTTTTTCTAAATGAACAAATACTATGGCCAAAATAAGTACAGTGTTTAACATCATTCACAATATTTGTTGTCTTATATCAGCATCCGATTTTAAGGGATGATGCTTCAGCTTAATAATAATACTTCAGTCCAGGGGGAGGTCGCTGTGTGACCATGCCGTGTGTTTACCGCTGACCTCCCAGCAGGAAACGCCAGACCGCCGCAATGGGCTGCTGATGCGGTCCCTTCCCAACGGCCCCACCAGGCTGTATGTCGGCCTGTCTCGACAGGTGGACGTGTTGGAGGACAGCTGGAGCATCCTCCTGCCCAACGTCAGTACCGGGGACAGTGGCACGTACGTGTGCCGCCTGGCCGCCCCAGTGGGACAACAAAACCAAGAGGGACGGGTCCAGCTCGCTGTCACAGGTATATATATATACAGTATATATATATATATATATATATATATATATATATACATACACACACACACACACACACACACACACACACACACACACACACACACACACACACACACACACACACACACTCTGTGATTCTGTTCAGTGTTTCCCAACCGGGGGACCCTACTTGTGCTCGCTACTACTACTACTACACATTAATATTATGGGCAGATTGACGATAGGCTACAGCATGTTGGGGTCGCAAGACATTTAGAAACTAAAAATGGGGTCACAGTCAAAAAAAAAGGTTGGGAACCACTTTTTTGATTTGTGTACTGTCTATTTTAATTTATTTTATTATTTTTTGATGTGTTGAGGGTTTCTTCAGCCCTAAAGGTGGCTGCCATACCAAGTGTCCACTTAATTTCCCCAGATATAAATACGCAAGTTAAGACAATTGGCCCTTCACATAGCATGGAAAGAGGAAGTAAGAGAACGTATAAACCGAGATAAGCAAATACATTCAGAGTAGTTTTGTGTCATTGTACTTTCCACTTTTTACAGTGTAATGCTACAGAATAATGACACCATCTGTATTTATATTGGTTCCCTTAGCTTCCCTGGTATAAGGCCCTGACACACCGGGTCGGCCGTTGGCGAAAGTCGGGCCGTCGGTGAGCATCTGTGGCCTATATAGTTTTTGCGGTGTCCCGCACCGTTGGCAGTAGTCGGCCTGGTCGCCCCAATTTTGAAGCTTTTACGTATCTTAAAAAACTTCTGGCGATTGCATTTATGTTTCAAAAACCATACAAGTAGTGTTCATTGGTAAAGATTATCTTGCTTAACAAAATGTGCGAGTATCATAAACTTTTGTTTGCTAATACATCATCCCTGCACCACTCTATTGCGCGTGCAACCAAACCAGGAGGAATAGCACTCCTGTTTACCCGGTAGCTATTGATAGCTATCCTCATTAGCTATCCCTATTAGCTATCCCCAGTAGTAGAAATGGTGGATGTTAGAACAACCGAAGTAAAGCCAATCTGATGACACTATCTGCGTACGCTACGTTTTTGCATCGAGTAGGCCTATACTACCTGAATAAACCTCATGTCTCGACTCGCCAGACGGTCCAGTCAGGTTACCAACCCAGTTCGCTTTTCACAACACATAGTAACGAATTTGTATCTGCTTTCATGTCTCCATTATAGACTAAATGAATCAATAAAATCTCGGTTTTCCTCCTAATGTTGTCTTCTACTCCCCCCTCCACCCCAACGCCAACCCCTGCTGCCGATACTGGTTGTGCGAAAGCAATACTCAAACTATGGTATTACTATACAATGCACATCATTACAATAGCTTTTGCCTGTTCCCAAATAAAATTATGCCAATTTCACTTAACCTCCTCAGTGAACATACTGCTTTCTTTATTATTTCCAAAGTGTTGATCGTTTTTTTCGAGATTTCCAAACAAATGTGCGTCTTGTGTTGTTAGTGGTTGCTAGGCTCTGAGGAAACGGAAAGCGATCCGGTTTGTCTTTGCGACAGCGGCGCAAAAATAATACCACTTTGAAACGCTAGGGTGGGAAAAGTTGAAAAGTTGTCTACAGCCCCTTTAACAAGGCTGAATGAAGGGGGTGTCTTTTTCATTTGGGGTGCTGTATGTTTTTTTTTCTCCTTTCCTAAATTGCTGTTGTTCATATTCACAGGCGGTCCTGATGGTCCACCCAAGTTCCAGGAGATCATGTTTGTGGTTTTAGCCACAATAGTTCGGAGCATTGCTGCTATTCATGTTCAACTATGTAAGTTGATGCTGTGTGAAAACTATGTAATCGTACCTGAATGCATTAGGCAATCAGTCACCCAATTACCTGTCATTATTTTGTAATTTAGCAGACTTTTATTCAAAGTGACATACAGACAAACATAATTAAAGAGGAGGGGGTAGGCATCTTGCTCAAGCATGTCTGGTAGACATGGATCCCAGCACGTGGCTGGGAAAAACTAAACTAAAAATGACTAAACTTAGGGCAGAGTAGTCTGGTGTGCTTAAGGGTGTTTGAATCCCAGACCGGAAGGTTCTTGATTCAAACCCCAAAGACTACCTTTAATATCTTTCAGCAAGATTCCTAACCCTTACCTGATCGCTAATTACATGTATCTTAAAGCAAATTAGAAACAAGGTAAGCTTTTTTGCTTTTGGCTAATTGACTAAATAGTAGTCTGGATTCCAGTTCACACCATTGGCTGTTTTCATTATCATTGAATAATTAGAACAATAAGAGCAGCTGTTGTGGTTGTGTTTCTCGGAAACTGGACTCCCATCACTTAAACACTACCAGCCATCTCCCTCTTTTGGTAGTAGAATCTGAACTTGTACATCTTGTGTTTATACTACAGGGCCTTCTCAAGAATATGCTACGGGAAAGGAGCAAGGCGACAATAAAAAGCTTAATTTTAGAAGCACACCTTCATCCACTTGACATGAACATGCTGAAGTCCAGCCAAACATTGGGTCCAATATGGTCCAATAGTTCTAAGATGAAACATTTTTATTTGAACTAAAAATGAATTACATTGACCCAGTTCTGCACTTGTTGTCTGCACAATGTTTTTTGTAATTGCTAAGGGACTCTTCAGGGATCATTTGTATGCATTTTGGCATCTTATTTACATTCTACATAGCCTAAGTACATGTCTTAATCATTAAAAAGTTAAGAAGAAATGTGTAAATCCTGTTCATTGCAAAAATGAACTCCCTTATGATGACAAATACTTAACAAATCTGTACCCGTTTTTGAAATGCATTATACAAAAGCTGAAGCCGAAAATTGCCTAAACCTTAGGTTCCCCCCATTTTCAGTGTCTGCAGGTCTCATCATTGATCATTGATCAAAAACAGTGGTGGTACTGATGACCATATCTTTTGAAACTCAAAGCCGATGTAATTGCTGAAGCTCTTGCCTACCTTTTTTAATCTTTCCATTGAACTTAATGCAATCCCCAATGTTTGGAAATCGGCTTATGATCTGCAACTTTTTAGTTTTCAACTTTTTAATATAGGGTTGTCTGATCAGGCTATTTTTTTTCATCCCTAGGCCTCTGTTTAAAGACAATATAATCATTATCTTGCCTATATGCTATATGAATGAAAATAAGTGTGGAAAATCACAGTCAGAAATGGGTGACTCATATATAAACCTTAGATGTTTAGTTCCAGTTCTAGTGGAAGAAAAGTACAGATGGTACTTTCCATATAAACTCTGGTTGGGGTTTGTTGTTATTGTTGTTATTTGTAACAACTGTTAAAAGTAGCACTAGCTTACGTCAAACCTGATAAGTCACCTGAAACATAGAAAGCATACGAGGACGCCCGGGCTGCTAAAGACGCAACTTAAAGCCAGCCGCAAAGAAGCTGCCGGGACTTACACACATCAGCGTATTTGCATCAGTTCAAGGGGCCTTTATTTCTTTTGAGATGCTTGCCAATAGTTTTTCATTGGAAAAAATAAATATCTCCATTTAAAGTGTCAAAGGTGTTTTGGGGTTTGTTCATAGTATTAATGTCATGATGATGTCCGGGCTGTATCGCCATCGCGCACCCCCGCGTAGGTCGCCGGTCCGGGCTGTATTGCGATCGCAAATCTAACAGATTCACATATTTCCATAACGTTTTTTTACGATTTCAGCCACATAAAACCTCAGATTTAAACAACAAACAACTTTGACTTTCAATTTAATCGTTCGTATCAGTGGGAACAATGAGGCCTCGCTTCTGATCCGCAGAGGTGTTCAATGCGGGGCTGCACTGCAGAGAGAAATAAACGCAAGTCGTCCTCCACCTGCAGCCTTGATCTGTATTTATTTTTAATCAGGGTCAGTGCGGAAAACCCACACTCACACAAGTAGGTGGAGGTGAAGGGGATTATTTTATTTAGGTTGATATCAGCTAAATTGGGCCACTTTTTGGTAAATCCCTTGGGACAATAACACAATACCATATATGCCTTTTCCATGTATTTTTATGATTAATAATGACTGTTTCTGATACATTTGTGTTGAAATTATGTAATAAAATATAATTATTTAGGCCATACAGTTCTTGAAACAGCTGTGCCAACTTTTTTGGCATGAGCAGTTTCAGTTAAAATGGGCCAGCTGTTCAGGTTAAATGGGCTGCTTATCAGGTAAGATGGGCCAGTCAAACTGCAAAGGGAAATAGTAATTTATCATCAATTTTAATTGTAAAAAACAATTGCTTATACAGCCACATAACATTTAAACTGCATTTAACAAATTCAGCTGTATTCAGACAAATTCATAGTGCAATTAAAACAACATCAAGAACAGCACAGATCAGTGAACTGATGTCAGTGGTGTGTGTGTGTGTCTCTGTGTGTGTACAAAAGAGAAGTGAAGAGAATGGTATCTGTGATGAAACATTTTTCAAATACAATCTTTGCAAATGAAACCATCGTCATCACAGATACCATTCTCTTCACCACAGCTCTCATGAAACCAGGCAGAGCATGGATCACATTTTACCCATTCCTCAGCAGCCTTTAGGTCATTTGGGTCACCATAATGGGCTTTGCAGACTTTGCAAGGTGTTGTGCTTCTCTTTTTTTCCGGCTTTCCTTTCCCTTTTGGTTGCTTGTTGCCCGGGTACTTGCTGGCTTGCTTGGCTGGTTGCTTGCTGGATGATATTTTGAATGTAATGTACTCAATATGTTGCTCACTTGTGAGGTTATAGGATGGTGGCTTCGCTCTCTTTCTGATGGCCCTCTCCCTATGCGGCACTGAGATCAAGTCAGAGAATTTGACTGATCTCATAGACTGAACAGAAAGAAAATAACAAAAAGAACCTTTGTTATTGCAAGAAATAGGATAATTATTTGGTGTACATTTTATATGAGTAGGGACTAAATTGTGTGTGTGTGTGTGTGTGTGTGTGTGTGTGTGTGTGTGTGTGTGTGTGTGTGTGTGTGTGTGTGTGTGTGTGTGTGTGTGTGTGTGTGTGTGTGTGTGTGTGTGCGTGCGTGCATGAATGTGCATACGTATGTTTGCGTGAGCATGCATGTGTAACATGTCATGTAGCCTAAGTTTGAAAGTAGTATAAAATATCACTGTGGAGGTGGAAGGTTCCTCATCCTGGGAGTGGGTTTCTTCCTGTGGTGTGAAGGCATTGAAGAGGTCAGTATCTTCCTCCAACACAACCTCTTCAAACACCACCTTCTCATCTGGGAAAAAGTAAAGTGGTTCCACAGGTAGCAAGGGTGTCAGGGAAGCAGAGGACTGAGGTCTGGCTGGCAGATCGGCAGGCGACTGAGGTCTGGCTGGCAGGTGGGAGGGCTGATGTCCAGAGAGCAGGGCTAATGGCTGGTGGGCAGAGTGGGTCATGGTCAGTAGGGGCGACCGTGGTCCAGCGGGTAGGGGTGGGAGAGGCGGTGGTCTTGTGGGCGGGGATAAGAGACACTGCGGCCTAGTGTGCAGGGATGGTAGAGTGGATGGTAGCACCAGAGAATGTCTAATAAGGAGAGAAGTTCCACTCTCGGTTTACTTCCGGGTTCTGAACTGTTGCAGTTCCCCTCTGGTTCCATGTGAGGGCGCTCACATGGTGAGTGCAGAATGAATGGCGGTCTATGGAGCTATACCCCTCAAACTCCAGTTTTCTCAGGATATAATTTTTTGTCTAGTAATTTGAATGTTGCTTTCGAAAGGGGATGCAAAGAAATTACACATTGCTGGGTGTTAGATTTTTTAGAGTCACTTATTTGCTTTAAAAAAGTATTTTAAAATGTCAATGACGTCATACTCATCTTACGACCAGAGATACTGCTTTACGGCAAGCCTCTCCCTTTCCCTCAAGGCATCGATAACACAGCAGTACATACATAATGATACGCAGATAAAAGTGCCAGCAACCAAAAGAAGTTGCTGTGTTAAAAAAAAAAGAACTTGGGCGAAATTGTCCACCATAACGTTCTGGTCCCGCTTCGGATGCCAAGATGCCATCAAGCAGATCTCTGGTCGTAATCAGTCCTTCACTGACCAATCAGCGTTCATTAGCAGAATGCTAGCGTGTTATGGGCAATAACAACACGTCCTGTAAGAAATCGAAAGGACATAAGTACTCGTTCATTCAACTTTCGATCTATAACCTATGTTGAACTTGTAAGAACTACAATCAAATCGGAGTTTTTTCAATGAGAATCAGCTGAAAGAGACACATTTAGCCGTGTAGCTCCATCTGCTCCCATTCATTCTGCACTCACAGGCGATCGCCCCCAGTGGAGCTCTGGTGGAACTGCAACCAGAATTCGGTACAATGGGACTTAATAGGGAGTGGACAGGCTCTCCGTAGACGGGCTCTGGTAGCACTCTTTCGGTGGTCTTGCTGGGGGCAAAAGCAGTCTCAGGGAGAACATCTTTATTGAGAGGGAACATCCCTGTCCCCCGGAACCCTGCCTGGGCATTTTCAACAGTGGCAGCCTTTGCCCAAGCCCTGCTGAACACCGGAAAGAATTCCATCCTTGACAGCTTCTGCCCAGCCATCATCCTCGTCCACTTCCTCCCTTCCTGGTCCCAGTGGTGTTTCAGACTCTTGAAGAGGGCCTTGTCTGCCGGTTGCAGCGCATGGGTTGTGTGGGAAGGGTAGCACATGATGTGCACATTCTTGCTCTTCAATAGCTTAATAAACTCCAGGTTATAGACATGGCTACTGTGGCCATCAAGGAGAAGGTGGGGCATGGGGTCATCCTTAGGAAGGGACTGAATGAACATTTGACCCCACTCCAGAAAGAGGTCGGAGGTAATCCAGCCATTGTCTGAACACCGTACACTGGTGTTCTCCGGGCATCCTTGTAGCCACTCAGAACGAACACGCTTCCCCTTAAAAATAATCATGGTTCGGCTGTATGTACCTTCTGCATTGAACGCTGCCAGACAAGTCGTTGTCTCCCCTTCTCTCCGGCACACACCTCCACACATGGCTGGCCAACCTGTCCAACGACCTTTGTCGAACTGAACTGGTCCTGAAGCCCAGACTCGTCACAGTTCCATATATGTGACGGTGTGCCCTCAATACCCAGCTCAACCAAAAGGCTCTCATACTGGTTAAACCACTGGCTGACCACCTCTTTGTTGAGCCCAGCAGCCCGTGCTGCAGACAGGACCTCTGGCTTGCGCATCCCGAGCTCTGGGTTGCGCTTTAGAAAGTTCTGAAACCAGTAATATCCGGCCTTCCCTGCTGTCTTGGAGAAGCCAGATATGTTGTTCTTGGCTGCAAAATCAAAGGCCACTTCCTGGACATCACGTTTTGTGAATGGAAACCCCCTCTGCGCCAATGTCTTGAGGGTGGCAGCAAGCTCCCTTTCCGCCTCCCCTGGAAGTTAGGGCTTCCGCCCTGACACATGTTCACTGCCAGTCACCTTTCCACTGATGCGTCTTTGCAGTGTGGATCGCGGCACACCCCATGCTCGTGATAAGAGGTGCACACTCACTCTAATTCCTTTCTTTACTCCCTCCCTGTATTCTTCTAAGGCACCCTTCATCCTCTCCTCTTTCCACAGATTGTAGTTTGACCTTCCTTTTCCTCCCTGTTTTATCTTTGTACCCTCTCCTCTCTGGTCCTTGCTCCTCCTCTCATTTCCTCTGCATTCCTTTCTCCTCACCTGTTCTCTCCCTTTCTGTCTCCTCTGCTTGTTTCCTCTCTTATCCTTCCTCCTCCTCTCACTTCCTCTCTCTTTCCTTCTCCCTCTCTCCTCTCCTCTCGCTTCCTTCTCGTTTGCCATACTCACTGTAAATAAAATATCTACAAGCATTATTATTGGTGGGGGGTCATGGTGAGTGTGTGTGTGTTTGTGTGCACATGTGTGTGTGGGTGCGTGTGTGCAACCTGTGCGTGTGTTGGTCGGTGTGCAAGTGTGTGGGTGCGTGTCTGTGCATGGGTGTGTGTGTATGCACGTACGCACACACACACACACACACATTTGTTTACATACATGAGCTAAGATATCAGTTAGCCTACTCTGCCACGAATAAAGCTTCACTACACAAAAGCTACCACCCAGTCATATGTATCAAGCTAAGTTACACAAACACAGCAAAAGTAGTTCACTACATAGGAAGCTAGCCTACTTTGAGTTGCGCTAATTTCACATGACAATCAACATACAGGTTTTAGTTGAACCAAATGTCATACACATGTGTGTATGTGAGTGACACAGAGGATGGCCCATTTTAGCTGAAACCATGTGGGTTAAGGTAAATTGGGCCGCCAAGATAAACACTTTTCCCAAAAATATGTTCATATACCAAACTAACAGCATTATTTCTGATGGATGCCATCAAGACATATATCATGCATAGTTTTTTTTATGTGTATATTTGTTTTTAATAGATGTATCATCCTTATAATAGTTTAGTTAGATTTGGTATGCCAGGCTACTTACCATGCAGCTTTCTGGTGCAGTCTAGATTTGAAGTATTGCCCCAACCACCATAGCAACCATAAACCAATCAAATCACCTGTTACTTGTCAAGCACAGCTATGGCAACAGTTTGAAATCCTTTGCAGTCAATGGCCCTAAATTCCAGAGGGGCTGGGACCATAGATATATATATATATATATAGAACACTAGATGTGTTATGGCGGAGTCTAGAACGTCCTCACAGGTCGGCCATCTTACTCCAGACAAGATGGTCGACCACAGGCATCTTACCACAGGCAAGATCTCTGTACAGGGTGGGGGATTTCAACATGCAGCCTTTCTTATAGCCTATTTGTAATAGGAAATAGTGTAATCTACCTATTTTAGAACATTATTCTATTTTTCATTTTTTAATTATGCAGTGTCATAACTACTTTGACGTTTATAACAAACCAAACCGTTTGAAAATCAGATGAAATTTGAGCAAGTTATGGTTATCTAAAAGTACAATGTACCACTACAACACATGTTATGGGTGACCGAGCCGCCTGGAGTAAGATGGCCGCCATGTGCGGACGTTCGACTCCGTTGGCCAGCAACGCGGACGAGGCATCTAGTGTTCTATATATCTATGGCTGGGACCCCCAAACCTTAAATGGCCCATTTTACCTGATATCACCCGTTATTATTTTATTTACGTTTATTTAAATTAATTTATTTTAATACGTTATTTTTTCTTCGCGTCTCGTCGCGCCTCCCCTGTGGCTCTTTGCGCCGGCCCTCACCTATTGAAAACCGCTGTACTATAGGCGATGCGAGTACTAGCGATGCGATGTGGGCGGGTACGGAGTTAAAATAATTTTAACTTTCAGCGATGCGAGTGAGGCGAGTAGCAAATCAGAATGTAGAATAGAGATGATTGACAGTTGACGTCAACAGAGCATGTCCGAACATGTTCTCCAGAGGGCGGCCGCCCTCTGGAGAACATGTTCGGACATGTTTGCAGTGGGAAGTAAACTAGCGGGGAGCCATGGCAACCGACGCCGGTAGCAGATATTTTTTTCTGCCAGCGAGTAGAATTTCGGCGAGAAGCGAGGAGCAATGGGTGAGTAGCGACGTATGTGAATGCGGCTTGTTGCCATGTCGTTACTAACGTCCCCTCTATTTACTGGAGTAATAAGGTAACGTTGCCATGGCGTTACATGACAGTGGATATATCTGCTTGTTATATCATAGGAACTTCTTATAACTTATTTTACTTAATAAAGACTCGGGAGACGGAGCTCAACTCAACCGGTGCTTTACTTCGCTTTCAGTACAACCAGAGAATGTCTAATAACAAAAACTCGGCTTCCCATGAAGCCTTGCGTCACCTTCTACAGTGCGTCCCGCAGTACAAATATAACAGTACTTGATTTTACAGAATCACAATTCACTTCCAGGTTGTCGTGGCCGAGTGGTTAAGGCGATGGACTAGAAATCCATTGGGGTCTCCCCGCGCAGGTTCGAATCCTGCCGACAACGAATTACGTTTTGCTCTTCACGCTTTTCCTTTTCTCGCTTATATTTCACGAAATAACTTTTGATTTATAGTTTGGTCCTACATACCGCGGAATACACCTGGCAGCCCCGTGTTACACCCTATTGCTCGGAGGGACAACTTGGAAACCCTTTATATGTTTTCATCCACTCGGTTTCTTAGCAACAGACGTCTGCAGCGTCCAGGTGGCTGATAGCAAGCTATCCCAGGACACAGTCGCCGTACGGTATGGATGATGACCTGGACGAACTGCTTGATGAAGTTGAAAAAAAGTTTTGTCGCAACGATTCAACACGATGTCAAGGTCAGACCCATTCAACAAACACCCCAAAACACCCGCGAGAAAATGATAGAAAACACAGGTAGGCAATGCTACTTTTGATAGCTAGCAACCATGCTAGCACTTAGCTTCCTGACGGTACTGTGGCAGATGCACAGTGACACCTTGTGTCACGGTTTAAAGTAGCTAGTTTTGTCTATTGGTTAATATAATAATAGTGATACCAATCCTAGACTTATTTTTCACAGATTTTGTTGATGTTGTATCAAGTTCAAGAAGGCCAACTTGTTAGCTCCAGCAGCAGACAATGCGATATGAACATATTTCCTCCATTCTTCGCACACCAGTGAACCAGAAGACATGGACGCCCTCCTGGAGGAGTTATTAGATGAAGACTATGATGGCTCCCCTGGTGTGCAGGTGACTGTATATTGGTTATATTGGGCGTGCATACTGTAGTATAACGGGCCACCATGTTCAGGCAATAGGCTGCCAATCACATCCCTACGAAGACAATTAATACTTATATTTGAGTATGTGGTGGTCTACAATGTCCCTTATTATTCCCAGACTGAGCAGATCCCCACAGGCAGCAAGGTAGAGGGGAAGTCCTTCACTCAATCAGAGGAGAGAAAGTAAGTCAGTTCAGTCTGAACACTATCTGCAACCAGTGCTGCTTAAACATTGAACAGTAGGCTACAGCTAACAGGAGATTAAAAGCATGCAGGGGGTTATTATTATTATTATTATAGTAGTAGTATTTGATCATTGGTTAGGAATGAAATATGATTGTATTTTATCTTCAGAACAATAGTTTAAGAACAAATAATCCAAGCATTTGTTTTTTAAATCACAGATGCCGTCCCGTGTTCCTGGGTGGCACCTCGGTCCCGTGTGGAGTTGGCTCTTTGGTGTCACAGAGGTGCTTGCATTAGTAAATCATTTGTCTTATTTTGAATTCTTCTCTCCTGTCATTACCCGCGTTAGAGGACCAGAGGTGATAGTGTCATCGGCTTATATTCATGTGACAGGCTTTTTGCATGTAGGAAAACATTATTAGAGCGTTAAAAGGTGTGTAGAAAAAGTTGACCTGCTTTGCGTTCACGGCGAAGTGACTAACTAATTACAGCTGACCTCTGACCCTGGCCAACAGGTCGTGTGACCAGTTGAGGTGTACGTCGTGTGACTTCCGGGTCCTGATGTTTGAGGACCAGGAGTGGGACACCTCCTGTGACTATCTCTTCCTCAGGTGAGGACTGCGGAGACATAAGATGACCTGCGCACCAAGGGTTTTAAACACAGACAACTGACAGACATTCAGTTACTATCTGTAACTGAATGTCTGTCAGAGTGAGAATATCTGTATGAGAATGTTACCTCCCTATATTTATTTCCTCCATTGTGGACATGGAAATGTTTATTACTATCAAAATGACATTCAGTGAACACATGTGAAACATGTTGTCTGCCAGAAGGTGGCAGTATATGTTCCAAGCTAGTTCCATTTTAAGCAGACTTGGGGAGCAAATGGTCATCCAGACTCAGTGTTGAGACTAACGCCGTTAGAATAAACGCGATTACGTAACGCCGTTACATTCCTCTGTAATTTGTAATCTAATTAATTACTTTATCCAGCGTTACTAACGCCGTTTCCGTTACTAACATGACTTGTGTTGCCGTTAGTCCGTTACTAAAATCGGGGCCCCAGCGCGATCATGGAAAAAAAAAAAAAAGCCTGCAGCCAGCATGAGTTCTAGGCTATTGTTTTTTCTTTTCTTCCTTTCCTCCTCCTCACTTCATAAGCGGGCTGCAGAGTAGAGAGCACACTAGTACAACACGGTTTCGATAAATACCAAGGATAAGACAGGTCATGTTTTGCGGATATGGAACAAGGAAGTAACTGACTTGACGATGTATAGCTGCGTGACATCATTGACGAATCCTTGTAGGAGTTTATTTTACACACAAACCGACGTAGCTTCTGTGCGGCGCACACACACAACTTTCGACCGGTAAAACCAAAGTGATAGACAGAGAAGAAATGGCGAGTACAGAAGAGGAGGATAAAGTGGGAAAGTCGGCGTTTAGCAAGTGGAAATATAAACACTACTTCACCATCGTTGAGAGAAAGGGGAAGAACTTGTATTTGAAGTGCACGTTATGCTCGGGAGGAAAGCGTTTGTCCACATCGGCCGCGAGCAACTCAAATCTAATGAAGCATCTGACCACAACACATGCAGCAACAAAACTAGTGGCAAAAAACACCGACGACAGCAATAATAACCATACTGTATGTGTTTAGAAAACAGTCAGGATTTAGTAGACATTTCTACTGTAGCTACATTTGATATCAGGTCTGAAAGGGATTGTTATGCCAGTTGCTGATGTGTCAGTTTCAATAAATATTATGTTGATGAGCAATAAATTGAATTATTGAAGTTCATATCCCCCCCCCCCCCCCCCCCATGGCAAAGGATATTTGTTTAAGGTTAATTATCTCTCTATGCTGTTCTACTCTATGAAACTGGCGTGTGAAACATGCTTCTAAAAAGCCGAATTCTTTGACATATTACTTTGTTTTAGTAACGCAAAAATTACTTTTCCTAGTAATTAGTTACTTTTATAATAGAGTAATTGAGTTACTAACTCAATTACTTTTTTAAGAAGTAATTTGTAATTGTAATTAGTTACTTTTTCAAAGTAATTTGCCCATCACTGTCCAGACTCTCCCACAACATTTTAAAAAATGGAAAGAAAACCTGATTTTGTTTAATAAGAACCCTGAACCTCGTTTTGTTTAATAAGCCACACACGCACACACACACACACACACACACACACAGTTTTGTTTTTGTTTTTTGTTTTAAGTGTATGCATGTGTGTGTATTCCCTCCAGGAACAACATGCCAGATGTGGAGAGACTGCGAGGTAAGCTGAGGAGGAGCAGAGGGAGACGGGCGTACGCCTGCCAGTGTAGCTGGTTCTCCGCTCGAGACCTAGCCGACCTCAGCCAGCAGCCTCAGCTCAGATGGGTGTGTGGTAAACACCCAGCATGACGAGGGCTGAGAGAGCCACTCAAAATGATAAGTTGACGCACATTCCGCAGTTGTATTCAGCCCTGTCCCTTTGGTTGCAATATATAGAGGACTTTGGTTCTTGATCTTGATGAGTTTTGAGATGTATCTCATCTTCAAGTCGCTCCTGTTTATTTCTTCACCTCAAGCTGCTTCTTTCCCTTAATACATGGTGCTTTTGCGTTTCAATGTAGCATCCACATCAATTATTGGGATACCGAGCTGAAAAGCTCAGAGGACGCAGGAGAGAGTGTGTTATGGTCGCCGCCCCACTCATTGCACACAATTAACGACGCCATCTGTTGCCATTGATTTTGTATCCAACATAGCCGCAAAGGGTGATCAGATTGCTGGTACTAATTTTGGCAGATTGCTGAATGATTGGCCATTAAATGTGAGTGTTGGACAGAGAGTCAGTGTATTCTGGCAGATGGCTGTTATGTTTGACATTTACATTCACCTTTAGGGTATTTAGGAGACGCTTTTATCCAAAGCGACTTACAATTAGTACATTTGTCAGAAAGTAAAACAACAATACATCACTGTCGGAACAGCAAGGATTTCAATAGAACAAGTTTCTAGGTGCACCATAATTGCTAGGTTTAGCTATCATTTCTGTTATACATCATGGACAGCTAGGGTAAGATGCTAAGTACTCTTAATTGCCAGGACATTCGAACGTACAAAGTTTAATTCCCTGCTTCCATACACACATCCACAATGTGTGTACTTCACTGCTTGGCCACTAGGTGGGGGTATGAGTATGAGAATTCAATTCAACTAGAGCTAACTATGGGCTGCCATTAGAAGATGGAACTTCTAAGGGCATAGGATGGAAGATGCACCTTCTGGTCCAGAGTGAGATACTTTCTCCATGAGAGAAACCAGAAGGGATGTAGCGGCCCAGGCCACAGAAGGTGCAGTGGTCAAGGGAGTGTTAAATAATAGTTGTTAGATAATAATAATAAGGCCATGGATTTTCAAGCATGCCTTGATTTAAGCAGAGACTGAGGACAACATTCTGGATGAGAGCTGGAGGAGAGAAACAAGTTTCGTAGTCCAAACTAGTCCCCTGTCGCAACTTTTGTTGTTAAGATCTGATTTCAGGGACTGGATGGCCCCAGCCATTAAATGCGATCATGATTCCACTCAGTGCAATCAAACCCTCCCCTAATGGGTTTCACCACCTCCTAGAAGGACTGCTGAGGGGACCTTCCTTGGATGTCAAGAGTGTTATTGTGAGGTTAAGAAAATCAGCACCCTTTGTAGTGGATACTTCATTGATGGGCCACTATTTTGCCACCATGTTAATTATCCATTACAAGACACCAATCTACTCATGTGACGTCCACCCAGATGTATGATGTATCAACGTGCCAGCCTACCTTCCACTGGGTAGGCAGGTCAGTTAATCTAGCCATCAATCATACACCTTGCAAAATCTACATCATACCTGGTGGTAGACTAGGGGCCCTTTAAGCCCACACCATATCAGGTTAGTTGTGTTGAAATTCACCAAGAGGATTGTATATTTCACTTTTTGTATTAAACTTTATCAAATTTGTGACTGTCACGTTTGTACAGAGTTCAATGATCATGTATTTAAAAAATTAAAGCATTAAAACATGTCTTGTGTTGAGTGTGTCACAGTACTTAGCAATACAGCCTGCAATACATGTCTGTTACCGTCTCACATCCTACTAACTCAACTAGTATGCTATGACCCATATCCTTTTGGCACGAGCACAAATTGCAAATAGTTAATTTGTTTTTGTTGGAGAGAAAACCTGATATACTATGTGCATGCTGATCTTGCTTTGTGTTACTTTGTGTTTAAATGTCTGTCTGGCCTGACAGCGACCCACATAATCATATCAGGAAAATAAAACAGCCAAATGCTGCATGGGTGAATGAATGTGGTGATGGAAGATGGGCTGGAGTACGTGACTGCTGCTTGTTTCATGTCAAATCAAAGATCTGCTGGTATTAATAACTGTTATTGTGTAAGTACATGTGTCTGTGTTTGTGGTAACTGGACAAGTTAGGTGTTATGTGATTTGTGTTCAATGGAAGTGTGTATGTGCATGCATGTTTATCCTGTATGTGTGTGTGCACAGCGCTTTTTCCTTTCCTACCAACTGTGTGTGTCTATATATCTCTGTGTTTGAGGTAATGACATGACTGTATGGGTGCGATTATGTGTTCCAAGAGGAATACGGATGTGTGTGTGTGTGTTTGTGTGTGTGTAAATGCATGTTGTTTTGTATGCTGTGGCTGTGCGCATGGGTCGGCTAAGTGTTCGCCTGATTCATTTCTACCTTTCTGAACAATTGTTATGATTATGACTAAAGGTATAATATAACTTAGAAGACACTGGGAGAGGAGCAGAGGGAACGTAGGAGGAGGTGGAGGTGCAGAGACATGAGTCAGCCTCTCCCCTATGACTACAGGATGAACACAGGGAGAGGAGGATCTGTTTGGTTCATGTGGTGTGAAGACAGCAGGTGTGGGTCTGAATCAGTCAGTCTGTCCCGGAGGGAGTATAGTAATTATCAGTCAGAATTGTCAACTATGACTTTAATTCATGTGATTTGCATTACACTTGACTGACTGAGTGGATCCTTGAGATAGGGGGGGTGTGGGGGGGAAGGTGTGTGTGGGAGGGGGGTTACATTTTAAAAGTCATGCTAAAATGGTTAAGGCTAACAATGGCTGTTTCAAGATGATAAGAAATTGTCTCAGTCTGTCTCACAGTCATTTGACTGTGCCTTGCTGTTCTTAAATGTAATGATACTTTCACATCTTTCCTGCGGTTTAATTACCTGGTCCCAGGCCAACCAGTCAGTAATTAGTTTGAATTAATCCTTAGTGTCTGTATAATCGGGCCTGGAAAAGATAAAAAGCAAATCAGGTCAACATTGCTGCATTTTAAGTAAATACAAGTTTTTAAGTTTTGAAAACCGTATTGATTTTCATAATGTAAAGCTTGTGTTTAAATGTTTAAATGACTTGCTCCTCAGTGCTTCTGTAAATACACCAAGAGACAGAGCTGCAGCAGATCCACCAGAGCAGCTTCAGGTGGCATCTGTAAAGCTTCATTCTGCAAGACCTTGTTTGCTCAGACCTTCTGTGGAAGGAGCAAAGTCATACAGCTTGCTACCTGATCACTTGAAAGTGTTGCTGCAAACGTCACCACTTTTAAGAGAGTTACTAAATGCTGGGTAACTCATTAGCAAACTTGTACTAATATCTAGTTTTCTGTATGTTACTACTAAATGTGTGTTTTTTTGTATCTTGACTGAGTTTACCTTTGTTTCACATTGTGCTCTATTGTATCCTGCTTAACTCAGTTTATCTTCTGTTTACCTCTTATGTTCACAAAAGCCCTTTTAGGGACAGGTGTTGCAAATAAGCATTTGCTATGAACACTAGGATACTTGCATCGGATAGCTGTTCTCAAATTGCCTGTGTACACTGTATCTGTCCCTATCAAATAAACCATAACTAAATAAATACACACCTGTGCCTAGGGAAGAGTGGTGTATTCATACATCTAGGGCTGGGGGATATGGCCAAAATCTGCTATCCTGATATAGGTATTTAACAATATCACGATGTAGCACGTTTTCTGATAATTCAATAAGTAAATACTCTATATAAAATAACCACATGGTAAAGCCTATTTTTGTGTGAATTAAATACTTGACAAATGAATACTTTCTCATTTTTTTCATACTACAATGCAGCATTTAAAGCCAGGAAAGGACAACACTTATGCCACATTACAATATCCAAATCTAAGACGATATCTAGTCTCATATCACGATATCGATATAATATTGATGTATTGCCCAGCCCTACACGGAACCACGGGGAATATCCACGAATATGTGTGTGCATAGGAGTTGGACACGCCAACCCTGAAGGTGACAGGAGGCCAGTCCAGAGAGGGGGGGTCTCAATGCTGTGTGTCCAGAGAGGGGGGGGTCTCAATGCTGTGTGTCCAGAGAGGGGGGGGGGGGGGGGGTCTCAACGCTGTGTGTCCAGAGAGGGGGGGGGGGGGGGGGGGTCTCAACGCTGTGTGTCCAGAGAGGGGGGGGGGGGGGGGGTCTCAACGCTGTGTGTCCAGAGAGGGGGGGGGGGGGGTCTCAACGCTGTGTGTCCAGAGAGGGGGGGGGGGGGGGGGTCTCAACGCTGTGTGTCCAGAGAGGGGGGGGGGGGGGGGGGGGGGGTCTCAACGCTGTGTGTCCAGAGAGGGGGGGTCTCAATGCTGTGTGTCCAGAGAGGGGGGGGGGGGGTCTCAACGCTGTGTGTCCAGAGAGGGGGGGGGGTCTCAACGCTGTGTGTCCAGAGAGGGGGGGTCTCAACGCTGTGTGTCCAGAGAGGGGGGGGGGGGGTCTCAATGCTGTGTGTCCAGAGAGGGGGGGGGGGGGGGGTCTCAACGCTGTGTGTCCAGAGAGGGGGGGGGGGGGGGGGGGGTCTCAACGCTGTGTGTCCAGAGAGGGGGGGGGGGGGGGTCTCAACGCTGTGTGTCCAGAGAGGGGGGGTCTCAATGCTGTGTGTCCAGAGAGGGGGGGGGGGGGTCTCAACGCTGTGTGTCCAGAGAGGGGGGGGGGGGGGGGGGGGGGGGGTCTCAACGCTGTGTGTCCAGAGAGGGGGGGTCTCAATGCTGTGTGTCCAGAGAGGGGGGGGGGGGTCTCAACGCTGTGTGTCCAGAGAGGGGGGGGGGGGGGGGGGGGGGGGGGGGTCTCAACGCTGTGTGTCCAGAGAGGGGGGGGTCTCAACGCTGTGTGTCCAGAGAGGGGGGGGGGTCTCAACGCTGTGTCTTCAACAACAACACAAGGGACACAGGCTGCTCTACTATACCGGGGCCTCTGGCTGCTCCTGCTCTGCATGCTGATGAGGTGTGTGGGGGTCCGTGTGGGGGTCCGTGTGGGGGTCCGTGTGGAGGTCCGTGTGGGGGTCCGTGTGGGGGTCCGTGCGGAGGAAGGAGACACGAGTTCAGCTTAGCGTGGAGCTTCAAACTTACTCAGTCTTTTTTTTTGTTGGAATAAAATGTAAAATGATTCATCAGGTCATGAAATAATGATATCTAGGCAGGGAAATATCAATAGGACAATCATCCTAATTGACAGATCCACTGAATGAACACTGCATCGGATGAACAAAACAGATGCGGCTACAAAAAAAGAAAATAGGATGGGCTACCACCATCTGTCCACCCAACTTTATACCCGTGAATATAGGAGATAATTGCAGTGCATTGTCCGACTGTCAGCTCAGCTCCCCATGCAGCCGCCATTAGGCCTACATGCTCCTCTTCCCTGCAGCACAGCCAACCTGCCCAGAGCAGACCCATCACTCACCTCATTTGTATGTAATCATCTGGTGTGTGTGTATAGGAGACACGAGAGCTACACCGGCGGGATAGAGGAGGAATAGTTTTGAACGTCTAAGCTTTATTATTAGAGTCACGGGTTAAAGGTGATGGCCGCCATGCTCCTAAACCGATCATTACAGACTCACATCTGAAAGCACGTCTTTTCTGATTGTGCAATTCGTGTTATTTTTTTTTAACTTCATGTATCATCCTGTTATTATCCTGTATGTACATGTAGGGCTTTAAGACATCATTAGACATCATCAGTTCCCCATGGACTCAGCAAAGTAAAGTTTAAGGCTCACAGTGATGAAGAGGAAGGACAGAGAGGCATCATACCGTTAACCTGTAATGTCTGTTAGTAACCTGGCAGTACAAGGGTGGGCCATTATTACAGCCCTAGCCAGACCTACAACATGAAGACGCATCATATGAAAGGTTGGCCACGCCAAATGAAATAGCACATAACTAACAATAACAAACACCTCGTGAATGACTGCATATTCAGATGTGAAAATTATATTTTGTGACGCCCAGAATACGATAAAGCACGTCCATTTCACTGGATCCTCCCCCTATGGGGTGAGTTAGTTATCCGTATCTCTGGGGGCTAACGATAGAGGGCAGTACACACTTTATATCACCGTTTAAAATCCGTCACAAAGTCAGAGGAAGAAGACGGTTGGCTTCGTCGCTCATGGACACCCAGGATGCGGAGGACGACATGATGGACGACATGATGGACGACTGGTTCATTGAGTCGCTGAAAACGTGAGATATTGTCATTTCCCAACGGTCTGCCATTGTGATAAACTGCAAGCTGGTACTACTACTACTACTGTTTTTGCAGACTAGACCCGCTGTGGGGGTACTGAGTCTGGGACTAAGGGGTCTGGGACTAAGGGGTCTGGGACTAAGGGGTCTGGGACTCGGGGCGGGTTTCAACTGCGCTCTGTGCACGCGCCGTGAAGGAACGTTGGAGGGAAGTTCGATTCGATGTGCGCAAGCGCAGACTCACCTGTCGGTGTCACGTGTGTTGTTTCACTTCAGGTACAAGGATTTGTATGTGTATCACCTTGACCATCCCACCAGAGTCATAGAGTGGACGTCAGAGAAAAGTAAGTACATTTTGAAGAAGGTGGTCCCATTTCCAACTATGGCCTTATGTAATAATAATAATAATAATAATACTAATAATAATAATAAAGGTTACGTAATTGTATTGTATAGATGTTAAAAAGTTTACCTTGTTAATAATACTGACTGAAAGTATGGCTTGGGTTTTTACAGCCATCTGTGTAGCAGGGTTTGGTTCAGGTCGAAATGAAATTTTGGAGCTGCACTTACCACCAAAACTCTTTGCTGACGAAAATAAGGTACCTTAATAACTATACTATATCAATAAATATAAATATATATATTTAATAAATATGCCATTCTTTGAATCCTATCTGAGCTATTCCACATTCTGGTTCCTTTTCGAAAGTTGCAATGTCTGCTGTGAAAATGAAATTCTTAATACATAATATGTAACCTAAACTATTGTGTGTATGAATGAATGCACGTCCTTGCATGCTCGCCTATGTGTGCTCTGTTGTGTTATGAGTTCAGGGTCTCTGTGCACAACGGGATTTCAAAGTGGTTCATGGCGGTTTCACTGATGGCCCCATTCACTGTCTCCGACACATTCCAGGAACACGGTACGATTTTAATACTTTTTCAAATTTTTTTTTTTTTAAGCATATACGTTCAAAAATATTATTTGGGGCGAAACACTCTCTAAAATTGTGTCTAGGCTGCCCGTGGACTTTACTTCCAGTTGCAGTCTAATGTGATATACCTGCCTTCCCTTATAAGGTGTGTGGTCACTAACGATGGGCGGAGCTCCAGTCTGCAGGTGTGGGATGTCGGGGGAGATGAGAGCGGTGAGGTGTGCGTGTGCGCGCGTGTGCTTCCTTATGTTAACCACTCCAGATGGAAAAAACAGCTGAATAAAAGTTGAATAAAAACAACATGTGTATACTGGGAGCAGTTTAGTGGCGTTCCACTCCCAGCTGAAAGGTACTACAGGGTTCGATCCCCTATGTCCACATCTTGGCCTGTAGGCATCCTTAAGCAATATGTGCTATTTTTACTAATGTACCCCCTCCAAAATATTTTTTCAGCCAAGTAGGCCTACTACCCCTTTCACCGGCACAAAACATTTTGGAAAATACAAAAAACAAATGTCTGCATGTTATTTGGTGTAAACATGAACATTCAATTATTAAATTAAATACTTAGTTTAGTGAAAAACATGGGCTTGTACATCATTTTGTAAAGGGGTTATTGAGATTCAATTGAGGTGGAATTATTTTACAATTGTTCATAACCAATATTAAAACGTCAAAAAAATCCTTCAGAGTACCCCTAGGGGTACACGTACCCCCATTTGGGAACACTGCCCTAACCCCTACCTTCTCCTTAATGACATCTCAAATTGAATCCATCTATCTGTATCCAAGTCTAACTTTGGATAAAAGCAGGGTCTGCTAAATAACAGTAAACAGTATACCACCATAATATAAACCCTGCCTTTGTGTCCATAACAGATGTGATCAGAAGGACCAGCAGCATAGAGGTGGATGCTGCCGACCCTCCGGGGCTGGCAGAGGGGGAGCGGGGCAGCCAGGTGGCGGCCGGCCCGACCGCGCAGCCCAGCGTCCTCCACGGCTCCCTGCTGGGCCACGTCCAGCTCACCCGGCTGGCCTCTGAGAACACCTGCTGCTACACGCTAGGTGAGCTGTCTGTCTGGAGCCGGGATCTGCCGCCACGGTCCCCAAGAGAGTACCTTTTATAGGCCGGCGGCTGGAAGTGGAGACGGTGGTGAAATGTTTTGTTCACGTTTTCGCTGAGGATCAAATGGGGGGGAGTTCTGCTCCCATGTTGGTTTCAGTTACAATTGGGCGGTGTGTGTGTGTGTGTGTGTGTGTGTGTGTGTGTGTGTGTGTGTGTGTGTGTGTGTGTGTGTGTGTGTGTGTGTGTGTGTGTGTGTGTGTGTGTGTGTGTGTGTGTGTGTGTGTGTGTGTGTGTGATCGATCTTCGCGTTGTCAGAAACGGAGTCCTCCGAGCCTCTGAGCTCCCTGCAGTTTGTGAGCCCAAGCGTGTTCCTGGCCTGCTGCCGCAATGGGAACCTCTACGCCGTGGACACACGCAACCCCTCCCTCCCCCCACCCACACCAGTACCACCTCCAGCAGCCGTCCCAATGGATCCAATCCACTGGTGCATGGATGCCTCCGCAGGCGGGTCCAGCCCAGATGCGGCTGGCTGCCGGGTGGCGAGGCTGTCGTCGAGCGCGGAGGTGGTGGTGTCAGACCTGAGGTACCCGGGCAGCCCCACGCATCGAGCCCTGCTAGACATCCGGACCGACGGGTCCGCTCTGGACCACCTCAGGGTGTCGTGGGCCCCGGCGCTGGAGGACTGCGTGGCGGTGTCAGGTGAGGAAGCTGGGCTGCAAAATCACCAAACCACAGGATGATTGATTAATTTCCTGCCCATAATGTTATCTTTATTATGACCCTAAGAGTTTGTGGTCACAGTAAAGATAATCTCGGATCCAGACGTTTGACAATGCTATAGTGAAACTTCTTGGGGGGGGGGGGGGGGGGGGGGGAGACTGCACAGCTTGGATATTTTACCAGCATTTGGCTGGTGGCTGGTGATAATTTTGTGCCCTGGTAGAGACCCATTCCATGTAATACGCGTCTACAGATCCCCAGCACGGCCCCAGCAACATGATTGGTGGAAATCAATGTGAAGCGAAAAAAAATGAAACGCCCCAGTCACCCAGATTGAGCTTGTCTGCGAATGTTAATCTAAATTTAATCTAATCTGATTTGTAAGACCGTAAAGATAATGGGAAACAGTGCTAACACTGCTGCTATCACTGCTAATACTGCTACTGCTCCCATCCATCCATCCATTTTCTTCCGCTTATCCGGGGTCGGGTCGCGGGGGCAGCAGCCTAAGCAGGGAAGCCCAGACTTCCCTTTCCCCAGCTACTTCGGCCAGCTCTTCCTGGGGGATCCCGAGGCGTTCCCAGGCCAGCCGAGAGACATAGTCTCTCCAGCGTGTCCTGGGTCTTCCCCGGGGTCTCCTACCAGTGGGACGTGCCCTGAACACCTCACCAGGGAGGCGTCCGGGAGGCATCCTAACTAGATGCCCGAGCCACCTCATCTGGCTCCTCTCAACGCGGAGGAGTAGCGGGTCTACTCCGAGCTCCTCCCGGATGACCGAGCTTCTCACCCTATCTCTAAGGGAGAGCCCAGCCACCCTGCGGAGGAAGCTCATTTCGGCCGCTTGTACTCGCGATCTCGTTCTTTCGGTCATTACCCAAAGCTCATGACCATAGGTGAGGGCAGGAACGTAGATCGACTGGTAAATCGAGAGCTTTGCCTTTCGGCTCAGCTCCCTCTTCACCACGACGGATCCGTGCAGAGTCCGCATTACTGCAGACGCCGCACCGATCCGCCTGTCGATCTCCCGCTCCATCCTCCCCTCACTCATGAACAAGACCCCGAGGTACTTGAACTCCTCCACTTGGGGCAGGATCTCATCCCCGACCCGGAGGGTGCACTCCACCCTTTTCCGGTTGAGGACCATGGACTCGGACTTGGAGGTGCTGATTCTCATCCCGACCGCTTCACACTCGGCTGCGAACCTGTCCAGCGAGAGTTGGAGGTCACGGTCTGATGAAGCCATCAGGACCACATCATCCGCAAAAAGCAGAGACCCAATCCTGAGGTCACCAAACCGGACCCCCTCAACGCCCTGGCTGTGCCTAGAAATCCTGTCCATAAAAATTATGAACAGGATCGGTGACAAAGGGCAGCCCTGGCGGAGTCCAACCCTCACTGGAAACAAGTCCGACTTATTACCGGCAATGCGGACCAAGCTCTGACACCGGTCATACAGGGAACGGACAGCCCGTATTAGGGGGTCCGATACCCCATACTCCCGGAGAACCCCCCACAGGACTCCCCGAGGGACACGGTCGAATGCCTTCTCCAAGTCCACAAAGCACATGTGGACTGGTTGGGCAAACTCCCATGCACCCTCAAGGATCCTGCAGAGGGTGTAGAGCTGGTCCACTGTTCCACGGCCTGGACGAAAACCACATTGCTCCTCCTGGATCCGAGGTTCGACTATCCGACGGACCCTCCTCTCCAGCACCCCTGAATAGACCTTACCAGGAAGGCTGAGGAGTGTGATCCCCCTATAGTTGGAACACACCCTCCGGTCCCCCTTCTTAAAAAGAGGGACCACCACCCCAGTCTGCCAATCCAGGGGCACTGCCCCCGATGTCCACGCGATGCTGCAGAGTCGTGTCAACCAAGACAGCCCCACAACATCCAGGGCCTTAAGGAACTCCGGGCGGACCTCATCCACCCCCGGGGCCCTGCCACCGAGGAGCTTCTTGACCACCTCGGCAACCTCAGCCCTAGAGATAGGAGGGCCCACACCCGAGTCCCCAGGCCCTGCTTCCTTACCGGAAGGCGTGTCGGTGGGATTGAGGAGGTCTTCGAAGTATTCCTTCCACCGATCCACAACATCCCGAGTCGAGGTCAGCAGCGCACCGTCTCCACCATACACAGTGTTGACGATGCACTGCTTCCCCCTCCTGAGACGCCGGATGGTGGTCCAGAACCTCTTCGAAGCCGTCCGGAAGTCGTTCTCCATGGCCTCACCGAACTCCTCCCATGTCCGGGTTTTTGCCTCGGTAACCGCCACAACTGCGCTCCGCTTGGCCTGCCGGTACCTGCCTGCTGCCTCCGGAGTCCCACAGGCCAAAAAGGTCCTATAGGACTCCTTCTTCAGTTTGACGGCATCCCTCACCGCCGGTGTCCACCAGCGGGTTCGGGGATTGCCGCCACGGCAGGCACCGACCACCTTGCGGCCACAGCTCTGGTCGGCCGCCTTAACAATGGAGGCGTGGAACATGGCCCACTCAGACTCAATGTCCCCCGCCTCCCCCGGTACATGGTCAAAGCTCTCCCGGAGGTGGGAGTTGAAGCTCTCTCTGACAGGAGACTCTGCCAGACGTTCCCAGCAGACCCTCACGATACGTTTGGGTCTGCCAGGTCTGACCGGCATTCTCCCCCACCATCGCAGCCAACTCACCACCAGGTGGTGATCAGTTGACAGCTCCGCCCCTCTCTTCGCCTGAGTGTCCAAGACATGCGGCCGCAAGTCCGACGACACGACTACAAAGTCGATCATCGAACTGCGGCCTAGGGTGTCCTGGTGCCAAGTGCACATATGGACACCCTTATGCTTGAACATGGTGTTCGTTATGGACAATCTGTGACGAGCACAGAAGTCCAATAACTGAACACCACTCGGGTTCAGATCGGGGGGGCCGTTCCTCCCAATCACACCCCTCCAGGTCTCACTGTCGCTGCCAACGTGAGCGTTGAAGTCCCCCAGCAGAACGAGGGAATCCCCAGAGGGAGCACTTTCCAGCACCCCCTCCAAGGAGTCCAAAAAGGGTGGATACTCTGAACTGCTGTTTGGACCATAGGCACAAACAACAGTCAGGATCCGTCCCCCCCACCCGAAGGCGGAGGGAGGCTACCCTCTCGTCTACCGGGGTAAACTCCAACACACTGGCACCAAGCCGGGGGGCAATAAGTATTGCCACCCATGCCCGGCGCCTCTCACCAGTGGCAACTCCAGAGTGGAAGAGAGTCCAACCCCTCTCGAGAAGACTGGTTCCAGAGCCCTTGCTATGCGTCGAGGTGAGGCCGACTATATCTAGCCGGAACTTCTCAACCTCGCGCACCAGCTCAGGCTCCTTCCCCACCAGAGAGGTGACGTTCCACGTCCCTAGAGCTAGCTTCTGCAGCCGAGGATCGGACCGCCAAGGTCCCCGCCTTCGGCCGCCGCCCAGCTCGCACTGCACCCGACCCCTTTGGCCCCTCCTGCTGGTGGTGAGCCGGCGGGAAGGGGGTCCCACGTCATCCTTTCGGGCTGTGCCCGGCCGGGCCCCGTGGGTGTAGGCCCGGCCACCAGGCGCTCGCCGCCGAGCCCCACCCCCAGGCCTGGCTCCAGGGGGAGGCCCCGGTGACCCACGTCCGGGCGAGGGACACGTAGAACCATTTGTTGTAGTCATCATAAGGGGTCTTCTGAGCTACCCTTTGTCTGGCCCCTCCCCCCGGACCTGTTTGCCATGGGTGACCCTACCAGGGGCATAAAAGCCCCTGACAACGGAGCTCCTGGGGGTCATTGGGACACGCAAACCCCTCCACCACGGTAAGGTAGTAGCTCAGGGAGGGGGCTACTGCTCCCGTTTATGCAAACCATCTGTCGTGTTTAGGACACAGTTCTCTGACATGCTTCAGTTTGAGTTTCCTTAACCGAGTGAGAGTCTGCTTTCTGCTGCTGATGTTCTGCTACATTAGCCCTTGCTTGGAAGTGAGTCATGGATTGCCTTTTCTCTTTTGGTTCCTTGTATGAGTGAGTTCATGTATGAGTTCCTTAATGGAGTGTTGACGTCACCGTGGCAATGCTCCGACCCCCCCCCCCCCCCCCCATCCATCGAGGTCTTGGCCATAGTGACGTGTGTGTGTGTGTGTGTGTGTGTGTGTGTGTGTGTGTGTGTGTGTGTGTGTGTGTGTGTGTGTGTGTGTGTGTGTGTGTGTGTGTGTGTGTGTGTGTGTGTGTGTGTGTGTGTGTGTGTGTGTGTTCACATCCCCTCCCATAGGATTTGATGGCGGTGTGCAGATCTTCAGCATGTCCACGTGGGGCCCGGATGCGAGGGAACAGCAGGTTCTGTTCCAACACCGAGATCACTCCCTCCCGCCGTCGGAGTGCTCCGGTCCGACAGCCGGCGCCGTCCGCACCACCTCCCACGCCTGGCACCCAGATCGCCCACACACCCTCCTCTCGGCCGCTACAGACGGATCGGTCCACGTCTGGGACTGGGTAGACCCGAGGCCCGCCCAGGACTGAAGGGGATCTGTATGGTCCCCCCCCCCCCCCCCCGACATTCGTAGGTAAGATTTGAGAGTTGTAAAGAGAGAGAGCAGAAGAGAGCAAGATTTTGAAACTAAACATTTCCTCTGCTGGCAGATAGCTGACAGATGGCAGAGCAGGTGGTGGGGGTTGGCACATCTTGCTCAAGGGTCCCTATGGACATTGGGTATTGAACCTAGACACTTTCAGCTGGGTGTCAGGAACACCCAAACCACTACACTGCTGCCCAGACAATATGAATGTTTTATTAATAGTTTTTGTTATATGGAGAAATTGTGGCACTATTATGTAAATTAATTTTATTTAAAGGACAGAAAGTTGCATTCCACAACTTTCACGTCACTGTCAAAGCTGTTCTCATTTGTCCAATAAAGGCCCATTCACACCCTACGGTAAATACGGATACGGACCCTTTCGTCCGGTCCCGGAGGTCGTTTCGTCCGTCAACGGCTCCGTCGCCAGTGAGCTTACTCATCCGGAGCGCTACGGACGAAACGGAGCAATACCACCAGAGGTCGAGGCGGCAGTATAGAGTCAGAACTCAGAAGTTCAACCATTCGCGAAAATCGACGAAGAATATCATATTATATCATGAATATAATTAATATAATATAATAAGCAATTCATCAAATCGTGCGGCGGACATCCTAAAGTACTGAAAATGCCTTTCGCCATCCAACTCTCTCATTGGCAAAACTAAGGAAAAAAACTCGCCATTGATGCGCCGAATTTCATTTAAAGGTCTCGCATGCCACCGCCGCGAACACCTTTTGCGCCTTTTTGTATATATATACAAAGCAAAATCATCTCTACCGACGCCATGTTTGCGATTGTCGATGCTGGTAATTTGCGACATGGCAGTGAGTGCCCTCTAGAGGATGTATCGCGTCACATCCATAAACCGGACGGAGGTATGAAGGGTGGTACCGGAGACGACGTTTGGTACGGACGGACTCATTTCGTCCGGATCCGGAGGTATGAATCAGCCTTAAGGTGGACGTTGTAAATTGTGCTTGTGCATCGAGTAAATAAAACAGTTCTGTTTTTTTGTTTGTCCCATGATGTATTTTTTGGTTTCATAACGGCCTGTCTTGTTCCTAAAGGTGAAGAGAGAAAAGCAAAAGGACTGGGACTAGAACTTATAACACCTCTTCAACACAGTCAACTGCCAAACAAAAGACTGTGTATGGCTTGGAGATCCGTCATCTGCTGCGGCCTTCACCTGTCAGACTTGGGACAAAAGACACGAGAGATGAGCTGTCGGCTAGAAAGGACAAATAAATAGGCTAATACAAATCATGTTTTGTTTACATTGGATAAATATTTTTTTAAAACGAGTCAGTCTCTGTGCTCTTCTTGACCTACTTCTTGTACTTCATGATTGTACATAATATGTTGCAAGGATTCTCAGGTGGTTGGCGGTTTGGAAACGCTGTGGTGAATTATCGGATGACATTAGGTTCTGTAGTTCTGCACTGAATTGGAGGTAGCCAAGATTTAGCATGTAAGAGAAATGACTAATGGCTAAATATTCTTTTTAAAACTTGCTAAAATTGCATAAGTTAACTTCAACATCCTTATATCAGCGCTATGTTTGTTGTACTATAAGTAAGTTCTAAGTATGCACAGAGCAATTAAAACTTCAATAAATAGAAACATATTTTTTCTCACACACACACACATGCTTACACATCTGTCTCGGTTCTGTTAAGAAATGTATATACCTCCATTTACATTTTTCAATTCCTCTGGCAACTGGAAGTCAATTACTTGACTAGGAACACACTGGAAATAAAGTATATTTGTGCAGTGTGAGCTGTGAGTAGGTAGGGGTGGGGAGGGTGTAGTTGGGTTTGTTTAAAGCATACGGTCATGAGCAATTATGTTTTACTTTTGAAGCATTATGGTCTATATTTAAATCCCCATGGGATGTATGGCCTTATCTTATGCCCACTCATGCGCACGCACACACACACACACTAACAACTTTGTTCACATTTAAAGTCCATATCTCTTCATGATCTCCTGAGATAACGTTACGTGTGTTTTGTAAACCTCCATGGTATTAAACACCAATAGAAGCTTTTTAAACTACAGCCATATTCTTTACAAGTTATGTCCCCTCATTGGTTCTTAGTCATTGTGCTTCTACTGAGCTGACAGGCTCCACTTCACAGGAACAGGAAATGACATCAGGTCAACACAGCCAAAACATGTGCCAGGTCTTCCTGTGCCGATGATTGACACCTCTGCTGTAAATCCTTCAGTGATCCACTGGGTAATCCATGTGATTGACTGGGACTTTACTTCAAATTTCAGAATGTCTCTTACATCTCTGTGAGCTCCCCACATCCCAGTCCTCATCACGGCCCAAAGCGTCTGCACCTCTCCTATCAGCCAACTGTCGTATTTAATATCTTGCCAAAGCTAGCTTGGCCTATCCCTTGCCCTACTTTTCATTTCATTTTATTTAATGATTTTTTTTCAATTGAACTGTTCCTCTGTTGTTCCAGCAGTATCATTTAAACTCTTTATCTTAACTGAAACTTATTTCAGTGAGCTTAAGAGTCATTTTAAAATGAATGGCACATGACTCATGAGTCAAAATGTAGATAAAGCAAAAGTTACATCAGGAGACGACGACATTCCCCTTCTATTCTCATACATCTATGCACTATTCAGTTCCCACGCTGTCATTGCAGACCCTGCCCCCTTTATCCCTCAATCAATCAGGAACCTTTTTCGTGTTTAAACGGGAGCACTTGTACAAGAATTCACAGTATATATACGCTTCTCAGGGATGCTCATATCTGTTGTTTTGTGACTCGTTGCAGCCCTCTTTCATCCCCTTCACCTCTGGGTTAGCTCCATTCATCTTCCTCAGAAGGAGATTACGCTTTCCAGAGCAAGATCTCCAGCCATAGTCACCACCACCACCAGCGTCTAGACACCATCAGGGGGGGAATCATCTCCAGGCAGGATCCATCGTCCCCATGAACAATAATTTGATGGTGTTGTCAATAAGTGTTGTGATTCCATTTTTAATACTAGTCTCTCCTGATTAAACTGAAACTTAGTCAGTCTTGGGTTTCATGTTTTTTTTTTGTGTTTGTTTTGTATGCTTGTTGTTTGGATTGGACACCAGCTGGTGTCAAATAGTCTCCCATGGAATTCAGACGGTGGACTTTTCCTCGTAGCCACAAAATTCCCTATAATTTTCCAGTAAATAGAAACTATTGGACTGCAATCTCTATTAGTGTATCCTATAGATGTCGGTAATGTCTGTCACCAGAATGTCACATCATTGAAAGTATACTGAGGTAGGCCCATGCAGCCATTATTTTTTCAAAAGCTCCCTCCATTAAGTCACCAGCGGGTGCTGTAAATTGGTCCCTTGGGTCAGCCATTGATGGAGCTGGACCTGCTCTAGGATTGCTCTAGGATTGGTTTCATGTCTTGGCACTGAGACACCAGTGATTCAGATCACAGCATAATCAGACAGGAACGCACAGTGCATATGAATCCCAGTGGGGCCACCCTGCTGAGAAACGTAAGTAAAGTAATGTCAAACTTTATTTCGATATTTTATATTTTATATTTATATTTTTTTAACCGAGGTTACAAAGTGCTTTCCATCAGCAAAGATGTAAACAGCCAAAACAGCAAAAGCACCTTTGGTTTTTAGTTTGGCACAACAGGTTTTGGTTGGATGACCTAAGTGACCGCTGGGTGGTGTAGCTAATCCATGTAGTTGAAAGTAATTAAAATAATCTTAAAATCAATGCTGAACTACTAGCAGCCAATTTGTTGACATGGTGTTCGAATTTCAATTGTGGGTCAAATATAACACCAAGATTCCTAGAGTTTAATTTGCACTCATAGTATAATGGAAGTGTCCACCAAACAGCATATATTACTATTTAGCAGACGCAAATTACAGTGGATCATTTTAGATACATGTTAATGAGCAGACTGGAGTTCGGACATCTTGCTCTGGGATGCAATGCCTACATGTAGACTGCAGACATTGGGGTTGAAACCCACAACCTTGCGGATGGGAGTTAATCACCCAAAACGCTAAGCTCTCCTGCTGCCCCCCATTATGTATCCCAATCCCTCTGCATTACACTAGACCTGGGGGAGGTCCCTGTTGGGAAGGTGGGTCTCTTCAGGAGGGGGTCTCCCCAGAAGGGTCTGGTCCCTGTAGGGGGATTTAAGGATTATGGTGGTGTTAAACAGAGGAGATGACATATAAGTTCAGTATGTCAAGTATTAGCTGGAAATGTTTAGTAGGCTTTGTTTGATGTAAACAGATTTGGATATGGTACAGTGTGACCACACACACACACCTCCAGGGGCCCATCCTAATATGGGAGAACACGGCTGAATAATCAGATTAAGGTAATACTCAAGTACTCAATGGATTGGAACGGTTGGCTTAATATGTTATTGTACTGTGAGTGACCGTTGACTGCACTGATGGAGACAGTGCCAATAATCTGAGCTTCATTATCTATGCTATCTTCTATGGCTTATAATCTATGCCGTCCAATATGTGTGCACACAATACATCCATGAATGAACACATGGATACACGGTGTTGCGTAAGGGCTTTCTGTATGTATCTCTATTGAGTCTTTAAGGGAAAGGCAAACGTTCAAGGAGATAATAAAATACTCACAAGGTTGAAACTCCTCTTCAGCCTGAGCCTTGGATACACACTTGATGGCTACCTGGAAGAAAAATGAAAAAAAAAATCCTACATTTTAGACTGAACTAAATAATTCAGTTTTTCTTGTCATGTTGTTTTTTCTTGTTACCATGGTGGCATCCTGTGATTTCAAATGCATCATAGGTAACTGGCACAGTGGAGAGAAACCGTTTACACTCATTGGGCCATATGCTTTATTCATAACAGGGGACCAGGGGCGCTGCTAGAGATTTTGGGCCCTATGAAAGAATATAATTTTGCCCCCCCCCAAATAATAGTGTGCTCTGAGGGGCCCCTGTCAGTGCTGGGCCCTTGGAATCATCCTAACTCCCCCCCCCCCCCCCCCCCCCCAGCGCCCCTGGCTGTGACTGGCAGAGAGTAACGAGTTGAACAGGAGGTGTGGACCGAAAACAGGACACGGAGGACAGAGGAGTACAACGAAACGAGATAAACAGGCAGGGTTGGTTGTACACAGGCAGGGTTGGTTGTACACAGGCAGGGTAATCACACAGGCAGGGCTCGTTGAAGAATGAAGAATAACATACAGGATACCGCAGTTAAGCTTGGAAGTAAACACACAAGAGGACCGGGCAGAGAACACCGGGAAATGGACTGGTACTGGTGAACTAATGAGGTGCTGATGGACTGGTATACTGGCAAGGGCGTAACTTTGGGTCTGCCATTGGGGGGGTTAAACTCGCGGCATATTTATTTATTTATTTGTTTATTGAATCATTTTCTTGTGTAAAAGGTGACATGCCAATTTGCCGTTCTTGTATTAGAAATACATTGCGATACTTTTACTGATTTTGGCTACTTTTTGACTATTTATGCCATAATGACACAGTAGTTAAATTCAGTGTTTAAGCACTAGCCAACAGTGGCAGCTTCCACCTAATTGATTTTGTGTGTGTTCACTATCTTATGAAAAAAAACACAAGAACTTAAAGATTAATCAATTGCATCACTGTATTGGCACCTACATGCAGCACATGTATTATGCACAATTCAACTCTCAAACACATCACACAATACAGGGTGGCACACTGGAGTGCAGCTTGCACCTCTATTCTGAACATGGCAAACTGATTTCACATATTGGTGGGCATACTGGTCTATATACTGGTGAACTAATGAGGTGCTAATGAGCTGCAGTTGTGGGCACTCAAGGTTACATCATGCACGGCAGGGGGGAGGGGCTGAACTGAAATGGCAGATCTGTGGCTGATGGCTGATCTGAGAGTCAATGACAACACAGGGAAACAAAACGGGACTAAGTAAACTGAAGTTAGTGATAATGTGACAGGAGAGGCTGAAACAAACCGATGAGAGAGGAGAACAATTTGAGAAAATATTTGCCAATTGGATGACTCAAAAAAACATCTGTTGAATGACTTTTGCTAACATATTGCTGAAGGCATCAATTTGGTTAAAGAGCAGCACTGATATTCAGTTTGTTCATATTCATCTGTCAATCGCAGCCCCAGCAGTCCGACTAAAGTCTGATTTGTGAAACGAGTCATCGACTGAAACGACACCATAGCAACGTGATAGAACAACATCTTCAATCAACCTTGATCCTGTAACTTTTATATCTATATATGCCCTGTTTTAAGCCCATCTGGCAAAACCTGTGACGCTGTTGCAGATAAGCTAACCCAACTCTTATCAGTAAAGTTAAAAGTATCAGCTTGGCTTGATGCCACCTGTTTGACACTAAATACTGAGAAAACAAAGTCTCTGTTTTTCCATTAAAAAGCTCCCTGCAACAAAATCATTGAATGTTATAATTAAAGGTGAGCTCATTGAACAAGTAACAGATCTAAAGTATTTAGAGATCAGTTTAGATTCTCTTCTCAGTTTAGATTACATTTAGATTACATTTTAAAAGTCATGCTGAAGAGATTTGTGAAACGATTAAGGCTAACCATGGCTGTTTCAAGATGATAAGAAACGGCTTAACATTTGACTGTACCTTGCTGTTCTTAAATGTAATGATATGTGATGATACGTGAGTATATGTAATGATACTACCTGGGCCAACCAGTCAGTAATTCAATCAAATCTGTTGTGGCAGAGAGGGTAAAATCAAAAGGCAAGAAGAAGAAGAACCGCATGCTTCAAAGCACACAAGGAACTGCAATTTCTTTGATTGACATGGCGTTGGAGGCGGTCCCCCGCTCTGTAGCCAACACACAGCCTAATACTGATGGTCCGTATTCAGGGAGACATCCAGCGTCTCCTCAGAGACATTGTCAGCTTGCTCTGCCTTGCCAGTCCAGAGAAAAACACAGCGTAAATGTCAGCAATACAGCTCAGCCTTCAGGTCACTTTTTAAGAAGTCAGATCCTCTAGAAGGTTTTTGTAATGTAGCTAGAGAAAAAGTTCAGTCAGGAGAAGATATTCCCCTTCTTTCTCTCAGCGATGCTCTATCAGTTCCCACGCTAACTAATCAAGACCTCATGCATTCTGCATGCATACATACATACATACATTCATACATACATACATACATACATACATACATACATACATACATACATACATACATACATACATACATACAATCACACATACATTCACTCATGTATACATACATTCACTCATACATTCACTCAAACTCGGCTTCAAGGACAACTCAACCCTTTAGCCTGGAGAGAAAAGAAAATCGACCCGGCAACCCTCTCCGGTTGGCTAGAGATGACAGCGCCTGTCGTCCAATAGTGTTCGTCCTCAGCGGTGATTGGTCCACTTACCAGCAGGCCTGTCTGCTCTGCGGGTCGCGCCGTAGGCGGGGCCCCACCCTCCACAAGAACCCGTGGCTGTACAGCTTCTCCAGGAAGGTCAAAGGTCAAAGGTGACAACCATCCCATTCACCCGTTCACCTTTCTACACTGAAAGAATCCCAGGTAGAAAACACATGAATCAAGCAGCCAAGTCATTTTACAGATTATAAAGTGTTCATTTAGGCAGAACTGAATCTGTAAAAGGAATGAAGTCATTTTAAGTTCTGAAATATTTGTATTATTGTATTAATAAATGTTTTATGTAAAATGAAGGCTTATTTATGATGATATAATATTATCCATGATTTCTTTTGGTCAATGTATGTTTAAGGATTTGTATCATTTTACACATAAGTCTCCCTCAGAAGACAGCTACTGTAGGGTTTCCTATTTGCCTCGGCTTCCTGTCCCCTGATATGAGCTGGTCAGATTCTAGATAGACAGACCCTGGGTCCACCTAACACCGCATAGCATCAAGTGCTGCCGTCTCTCTCTCACAATCAAGCCTGAAATTGCACCCTTCTCCTGTGACACCGTGAGCTGCTGTGACAGAGTCTTTCTATATCCGTTCGGTGATTTACAGATCGGTTTAACGGTGAGATTATTATACGTCAATCTACCTGTTTGAGTATTGGAAAAGCAGCCAGAGGGTTAGAGGCAATAGCAGGTTTCTAGCCATCTTATTTCGACAGTCATTCAATAAAATGGGAAACGCGGTTAGAATGTGATTTGACTGATACTCTGCTGTAGTTGAGATGAGTGATGGACTGTGCGTGCGTGTGCTTTGTATTTCACCAATGAACTGGCATGTTCTCTGATTAGAGGACTAGGTTTGTCCTTCGAGATAACATGTGTGTGTTGAGCGGTTATCATACAAATGACTCCAAAGCAGCAATGCGACCCTTGTTGAACTGAAAACCCCTTTCTTAAATTTCCCGACGGTGGTATAGGCTACATGGTTTGCCTCTCAAATCTAAACATAATTATGGTTAATTCAAGATTCCATATTCAAAATTAACTTTATTGTCCCACAAAGTGGAAAATGTGGCTTGGGCTTTCCCCCATGCTGCAGCCGTAAAAGACAAAAACACACAAAAACCATACAAAGCGTACAAAGTAAATAAATAAAAACATACAGCAAGGTTCCTAAAAGCACATATTAACAAACAGGAAAACAGACATCAATAAAAGCAAAGAACTGCACAAATCCCTTTAAAAAGAAACAAGGATCCTCCAGTGACTATCCTGGTCTCGTCCTGCCGCTATTTAAAGGTTTTATTGACACGGGGATAAAATCATTTTTAAATCTATTTAATCTGCAGCGAGGGACTCTGAACCTCCTCCCAGAGGGCAGTAGCTGATACTCAGCGTGCAGAACATGGGATGGGTTAGTAACTATCCTATTGGCTTGCCTTAGGGTAGCCTGTTCATAAGTAGACTGCAAGGATGGATGCTGTCTTACCGCTATAATCTTCCATGCAGTCTGCATCATTCGGACCAGTTTGGACTTCAGTTGCACGGAGAGGTTACCAAACCAAGAGCTGCAGCAGATCCGTATCTTGCCGTATCTGATAAGGCTCTCTAAGACTGCCTGGTAAAAGACCAACATACATTTTTGGTCAACACCATGAACTCTAGGTCGACACAGGAAGTGCAGTCATTGTAATCTGCTCCTGTGCCCAAGTTTCTGAGAGAGAACCATTAACACTGACCTGTTGTTTACAATTGGTTAAAAAATACCATCTAATAATGAGAGCGTGGACATTAAGGTAATTCAGATTCTTAATTAATAGATGTGGCTGTACCGTAGTAAATGCCGAATTAAAATCTACAAATAAAAGATGTGCATATGAGGTAGGATCTTGGCTATGGCCGCATCGTCCGTACCTCTATTACACCTATAGGCAAACTGAAAAGGATCTAGTGAGCAGCTGACTTCTGTTTTCAGTAGGTTGATAATGATATTCTCGAAACACTTCATAACTACTGAAGTCAAAGCAACTGGACGGTAGTCCTTACAGCATGCTTATTTTCCTTACAGCATGCTTTTTGGGGAGTTTTTCCAGGTGGAAGGAACAGCATGTAAGTCCACTTCTGGTAGATCGGACACCAGGCCTCTGCCAGCTCGTCACTGCATGATTTCAGCAGAAACCCAGAAATGCCATCTGGTCCAGTGGCCTTCCTGGGGCAGGTGCTATAAAGGTGTGTAAAAGGTCAATGGTGATTTTTGGATAGTTTGATGCAGGTAATGTATCTAGAGACTCTTTTTGCTGCTGCGAGAAGTCAGCTATTTCAAACCTCACATAAAAGTTATTTAATTCATTGGCCTTCTCACCTGCATTTAAAACACTAAGACACTTTTTAGCTGAAGCCATGTTTGTCATAAATTATCATAAATTTCATAGAGTCCCACAATTTTTTGGTGTTCATAGAAGAGCAGTGGGTTTGAAATTTCTCTTTCTCTTTCCTCCTAGCCTTCCTTGATTTGTGGTTGAGTTCTTTCTGAATATTCCTCATAGCCACAATATCCCCACTCTTAAATGCTATGTTTTTCTGAACTATGCACTTTTTAATTTCCTTGGAAATATAGGGTTTGTTGTTTAGGTACATAGCTATTGACCTCTGGGTTAACACATTGTCTCTATAGTCATCCATAGTTTGTAATAGTATCTGTTTATAATATGTCCCATTCCCTCCTGGGACATGCTCTCTTTGTGTGCACATTAAAGTGTGTATCCATATTTGAAATGGTATATTATAGTAAACATTATGGTAAACAAGAGACAGAAAAGAGTGTTTCTGGTTTCAGGTAATAGCAAGCTTAATTTTGAAAGGTAAAGAAGCTGTAATGCGTTTTATGTCCAACTCAAGAGAAGAAAAGGATTTCCCATGTACTAGAATCCTGTGTCTTATGTCTAGTATATATACATTTTCCTTTTAATGTTTTGAGTAATGTAACTTACTGGAACACATCTGGCCAAGTGTGTGTGTGTAGCAGGCAGAATGATGAGACAGAGGGTCAAAAAGGTGCTGGCCTTTTGGCAGCCATTTTAACCAACCAAGCCAACAAGTTTCCATCATCTTCTCATGTCTGACCTTTGACCTCTTCTCCGAGCTGCAGATAGACCTTCTGACATGATAAATGTTTTCCTTCGACCTTGAGGAGCCTATTTCAGTATAAAGGAAAAAGTTTGAAATGTTTTTCAGAAATTAATCATTAAAAAAACTGATGTTTTTCTCACCATTGCTCTCAACTGTCAGGGACAATTGACATTGTTATTTATCAAATAATAATGATATTAGCGGAAGAAAATGGATGGATGGATGGATGGATGTTTTATAGTGATTTTTGTTGTTTTAGGAGAAGCTTTTATCCAAAACGACTTACAGTGAGTACAGATACAGGTCAATGATAAGCAGGACTATCTGCCTGTAATGCATCTACCTGATGTCTACAGGTAGGGTGCATTGGCTGTCCAACCGGACCACTGGGCTAGGATCAACCTTCAGCTTGCATCAAGAGGAGACTTGATAACATTCAACTTGTTCCATTTTCGCCTTTTTTTAAACTGATATCCTGATTCAAACTAGCAACCCTTTGTTCTGTGGAGTCTACTCTAACCGTCTCCTCTCTGTGGCCATCACTTTGGTCGGTGTTTCAATCGCTGACCTGCGATTTAGAATAATTTAATTTTGTGTATTTCTTTTTATAATAGAGATAATTGCCGACATTATATCTCATTATCTACTTGAGCAGCGCTTGCCAACGGTAATTTCAGAGCTTAATCTGTCACTCATAAAGATGATGGTGCCCCATAACTTTATAGAGACATGTACAAATGTAATTTCAATAAAACATATTCCAAAAAATATCCTTCAATTCTCAAGCTGCTAATTTCAAAGAGGACGTGCTGGTATTGTAAATGGGTAAAAGGACAGAAAATTAAATATCTTGATTATCAGTCATGGATCCCTACACCCAACCCCTATTCCCTATTACCAGCACTGGAAACTAAGCTTTCTACTGGCAAAGCCAAAATCTGTTCGGCATTTAGTTGCCAGGAGCTCATAAATATTCACCTTTACTTTAGTAATTATTAAGCAGATGTTTTCCTGAATACCACAATGACATAATGGCAGGAAAGAGTGAGACTACAGGCGAGCCTCAAATGACCTTGTGAGGTTTACTTAAATGCACGTTATACAACAGTTAGTTCATCTGATTGGACAAGAGTGCTGATATTTAGTATAACAGCACTGGGACTTTTAACTATTTAAGCAACATCACACTAGAGGGAGTGCTGTTATACTGAATATCAGCACGACTGGGATTCAGCCTGCTGATATCACCAAGCAACACATAAACATGTCCTGTTACCGCAGGCTGGCTACTTTGTATCGGTTATTACTAGAACAGCTGTAAGGCGGAGGGATACATTAAAAGTCCCAGTGCTGTTATACTGAATATCACCACTCATGGGATGCCTCTTGTCCAATCAGATGACTCGGTTGGAACTAACTGCTGTATAAACAAGTTTTGTATATTGGGCTCGGTGAGCTATTAGAGAGAAGATTGTGTTCATGTTTGTGATGAGGAAATACTTTTAAGCCTATGAATAAGACCTTCAACTCAATGACTTGTATATCCAATGGCTTGCTTGAGGTTCTTAGTAAACCTTTGTTAAATTACGTTTCTGATTGAATTTGTGTTCATGAGTACATTTTATGGAAAGCTTGGTTTAATGGAGAGAGTATCGAGATGACAATTTCAATAATTTATTTGAACTTTCACAACCTTGTCAGAGCCAATAAGCTGAATAAACACGTAGACAAACAGGAAACATAATGCATTGACCTGACATGGCTTTTAATTTTTAGTGGTTTTCATCTGAAAGCATGATGAAATATTTCGATGAAAAAAAAGATCAGATTTCACCTGATTTCAAATTAAATAATGGAAAATAGGTGGTGTCAGATAGACATTATGATAATCTCCTTCCATTAATTTATTTTTTCATTAATACTGTTTGTGCAGAGCTTTCCAGAATAGTCAAAATAAACCTTGAGGAAATTATTATCCCTTGCAGATATGTCCACATTTCCTGTGTGTGTGTGTGTGTCTGTCTGTGACCTAACCATTGAGAGTTGGACACATCTTTGGTCCAAATTTTCACAACTGTTTTCCATTTATTTATGCATGTTAATTTGAAAGTACAAATGGTATGTCTTTGTCATGGTAGAAGTTTGTATAGTTGTAAAAAAAAACAAAAAACAAACCCAATTTCTATTACACAATACAAATCAGTATTGCCCCATAGGCTCAGGTCTATTACATTGAATGGATTCCCTTTTCACCTGATGTTACTTCCTGCCAGCAGAATGCGCAGTTCATCTTATAAACAATGATTTAACTCAAATGGGATGTCAGAACATAGATCCAGGGAAAAAACATTTAGGCCTGCCAACAAACATCTTCACACCCTTAAATAAGGGATTGTTATGGCTGGGTTTTATTATTGTTTTTTTTTATTGATTTTTCTGCTTCTGGATGAATCAGTAAAACAAGCAAATCAATCTTATTCTTTTGAGATGGCCATTACAGCTCAAACACTGGCTGCTTTGTTTGATTCCAATAAAGTTTGAGTCAGTCTCCCCATGGGCCCAGCCTCATTGTTTGTAATAATCCCTGACAGTGCCAACGAATAATAACACGCTAACAAACTGAGCTGCTTACTTTGATAAGGTAATCCAGCTATTTCTTACATATTCCACACTAATGGGTGAGAATAACGCCCATAATCAGTCTGAAACATTAGGGTATTAAAATAATATTTCCCTGAAGAAACTGTCCGTTTATATCCGGCGACCTAAACAGACACTGACTGAATCACGTTTTTAGGGGTCAAAGGTGAAAGAATCAGCAGATAAGAGGGGCTTGGAACTGAGAGGGAGGGGGGGGTCGTCACAGACAGTCTGTCGTCATGGAAACCCAGAAGGTACCGAATTGGTCCCAGGTAACAAATAATAAGGTGAATCCCATAGACAGAGGACTGGGTGTGTGGGTGTAATATAATAATTGAAAAGATGTCAGGAGAGGAAGGACTGAATTCAGATCAGACCTTTCAGCATGACGTGAGACACAGCCAGATAAAGGGAAGGAAGAAATGTTTAGATTTTACTGTCTATAGTTATATAATCATTTAACGCACCTGTATGTTAACCATACCCTACTCAACCTGGTCAGTGGAAAATCCTGGATTTAGGTGACCAGTCAGGGACGGCTGTTACTACACCATCTGATATGTAAACATGTTGAAAATACAGGATCATTTATGAAAGCACTTATCAAAGTGTTGTGTCTGGTTGTGTCCCCACCACAGCTTGTTTAAGTGATTTGTTGTATTCTGAAATAAGGCAAAACACAGACCCACTAAGCATAACATATAGATACAAAGTAGATACGAAGCATTTCATATCTACATTGTCAGATTTCTTATGAAATCTTGATATGGCAGTCATGCATCTCTAGATTAAATCTCCCAGACGTGTAACTTCATGCTGGTCTGCTGTGAGAATGTGATGATTGCTTTTGAGTCAGAACTAAAACTACACCCATTCCTGAGTTCCTTCCCACTCTTTGCTATATTAATCTCTTCTATATGTAACTTGTATGTTTGCATGACTTTCCCTGTCTTTAGTCAAATGCACTGGCTATTATTCAATCAAGCAATCAAAACCATTTTGTATTTTTTAGTAAGTCGTTTTGAAAAATAAGTTGTTAAATGACCTTTTCCACCACTTCCCTTCAGTGCAAGGACAAAACATTCAGTCAGGGAAAGACTTTCCATTACACAGCAGAAAAGTTTGAGTGACCTAAAAATGAATTATAAATCCTGAGCTCCGAAGAAACAATAACGGACACAAAACATGCTTAAGGCAATACATTATTTATTTTTGTATTTGTTTGTTTATTTTTTAATATATATATTTTTTCTTTTATTTAAAATTCTGTCAAAATTAGTAGCCAACAATGACATACTGGATTACATTCAGATTGAAGCCCTTTTGAGAAGTTTAAAATAAAGAAATCCAACGCCAAAAATAAACACCCTCCAATCAAACCATCAAACAGAACAAAATAAACTAAAAAGAAAAATACACCACCAAGTAGCACATGAGAGCACACCTAGCAATCCAGGAGAATTCATCAGGTGAGTTACCTGAACTTCATTATATAGAAGTCCCTTCTACCTATAACTCTCTTTGCTCTACAACTCTGTGGGTCATGAGCAGGACCCATGTGTCTATTGAGTCTAGCCCTACCTCCCTATTGTTTAATTGGTCTAATGGTTGACTTGAACAGCCACTCAGATAACATATACAAACACTTGTATTGAAAGAGCCCCTGTTTTACCCCTATTCTATTAGACATCTGGGTGGACAGGCCCACATCTGATGTCACTAATGGGTAGATTTGGTAATGACCTGGTGGTAAAATAGGGGCCCTTTAACCACTGGTAGAGTGGCTTCTGGACCCAGAGAGAGAGGGGTGGGGGGGGACTAGAGACAGCGTCATTACATAACTAATACTGTACAAGAACAACCCGCAAATCTGTACAAAAAATGTAATGATGAAAAAAGAAAAAAGGAAATCATTGTATAACAGCCAAAGAGGGAAAACAAAACAAGCTCCCGGCTAATGGCTGGGTTTCAAATGCCATTTAAAGCTCTGAGCCGAATATCAACGTGTTAAGTGCAATTCAGAGCTTATGCGTTGGACGGCGAAGCGCCTCATGGAGATGCCACGCGCTGGTTTAAGATTCTCTTTGCATATCTGTGCCATCCACAGTCCCATGAAACAACCCCTTAGTCCCGTTAGAAATGTGGATTTCCATGTCAATTCAAAAATCTTGGTCACCTCTTGTGGTGCTTTTTACATGGCATACATCAAATCATCATCAAAACGTGTACAAAAATAGACTAAAGGATCCCTTTTTTTCTTTTTTTCCTAGTTCTGCCTGTCGGAACTTGATTGTTAGCAGGCGACGGACAAAGCTAAACTACACTAGTATGCTACAACTCACATGAGCAAGATTTGACGCCAAGCACGCGCAGCTTAAGTACGAGAGAAAAATTGCAGAGAAATAAATGGACAGTGGACATAGCCAGAGGGACGCTGAACCGTCGCATAGTGGACCTTTTCAGCCACCACCAGAGTAATGGACGAGCAATAGGTTGTGAATGTGAGTTTTTTTTTTTCATATCTTTATAAAAGACACCCGCACAGAAAACAAGGAAGGTGACTTTAGTTGTGATTTTACACCTAGCACAGGGTCTGTGATGCCCAAGGTATCACAAATGTGATCAGAGAAATTTAAAAAATGTATCTAAATGTGAAAAAGTTTTATTTCAAAGATGAGCATTCTCGCTTTAGATGACTGTGGGGACAAAGCCAACAAACATGATGCACACGCTGCTTAGCTGCGGTGAAAGCATTTGGATCTGTTGCTCTGGAGCTGTGGGCCACATGCTATACTGCTTCTTGCTGGTGAAATTCATCTCAGCAATCTCAAGTGTTTTGTTTTACCGTCAGCTGATTATTATAACCACTTTGTGGTTGTTATTTTCCCCCCATTAAAAGATTAAACAAAACGCTTCAACAAAAGGTTCAGTGTAGAATAAAACAGGAAGAGAAACTAGAGGAAGGACTGAGCACACACCCAAACATGCGCAGTCACATTTCATTGCACTGGCCAAGCAGCTTTTCACTACCTGCCAATTCTGCAGTCTGATCACATGACCAGGGTAACATGTCGTCATGTGACTTGACAAAAGACTCTGGTGCAGTGTGACAGAATGAAGCAATGCCCTGAGCTGACTTCCAGTAGGTTTGAGTAACTTTCTCTTGCTCAGCCAGGGGGTCAGTAAGGCCCAGGTGTGCTTGTTTTGTGACTTGGCATGAAAGGGAAGACGATGTGTTGATTTCCTGATTATTGTATCCTTTCACTGGAGCCGTCACTGGTGGAATTGCACAAAGAATCATTTAGCAACAATGCTTTCTTTATGACACATTGTTGCCTGACAAAATGTGAAAAAGAGTGAGGCATGCCACAATGGAAGCCCATACAATCCTCCCTTTCTGCATAAAACCGCTTCTCCACCAAATACACTGTTGCATGTTGCAACAGCAATACAGTCTAGCATCAGCTGTCTCAATTCAGGAATGACAAGCCCGCAGACCAGCTTTGAGCTTCTGTCCAAGGTTACAGAGAGACACTATAAAACCGGGGGGGGGGGGGGGGGGGGGGGGGGGGGGCGACAAATTGCTGGTCCAAGCATCCCATTTCTGCTCAATGTGCAAACAGACACCTAACAAGATACTGGCCAAGGTCCACGTCCCTTGGGTGTCGGTCATAATGGGTGTCATCGAAAAATCCATCATGCATTCTTTGTTTTTTTGTTTGTTTTGAGTTTGGTAGCAAAAAGTGTCGCCTGAGTGGGAGAGAGAACTGACTTCCTGGTAAGGCACTGGGTTATAGTGGAGGCCAGAGACAGCTCATTACTGGGGATGATTAACAGCAGCAGGGTCTCTAGGGGCCAGTCCAGAAACTAGCTTGTGTTTAACACTGATAATCTGGAACGTTTCACTTCCTGAGAGCTCCATTGTTTTTTCGCAACCAACCATCTCAATGCTCACGTGCTAGTTAGCACAACACAGAGGTACTCGAGCCAACGCTACAGTGACTTTTTATTTCCACTGCGGTTCGGTGTTGCAACCCAACATTGGCCTCAGTGAGGATTCCTGTATTTAAGAGAGAATCACACAAGCTCAAGTTCAAGCTCAGACTTGAATTAACCAGGAAAATGAAGCGTTGGTAATTTCAATGAAGTGGAACTTGTTATTGAAAACACATGACGCATATACGTGACTGATGAGTTTGCGGGAATATCTTTCAAAGCGGCCAAACATTTGTCATCTTTTATTGTCCAATCGAACACTGACCACTCCCATGATCTGGCCCCTCCCAAACTAGTTTGGAAATAAATGGGGGTGGCTGCTGATCCTTGCTTTTCCCTAGAAAGTAGGATGGAGTATACAATATAAAACCTAGCATTGATTTCTAACTCAATTTAAAAGACCAAAACTGTGAAAACTAGGGGTGTAATGGTTTCCGTCAACAAAAACGTAGCGTACAGGATGACACGCACGGTTCAGTGTGACTAAAACCGTGACCAAAAACAGTGAACCGAACCGAACAGTGACTTACTTGCACTGTTACACCCCTAGTGAAAACCGTATATTTCCTATAGTCATCATTACACGAAAAAATGTGGTTGTAAAGAGCTACACTGAGCCTGGTTCTACTGCTGCTTTCAGATAAAACCTTTTAAAAGTCAACAAGCGTTTTGCAAGCCATGAGCTGCAGTGCAGGGTCGATCCTGAGTGAAAGATTAAGGTTTAGTATAGAAACTCCCCAAAAAAGCCTTGTGAAATTGCAAAACATTTGCACAAAAAAAAGAATGCACCATGGGGTTTGATACCTGAGCAGGTTAGTGCCCTTTTTATGCGTCACTTCCATCATGGAAAAAATACTAAGAATAAACAAAATTATGGATGCAATTATAAGCAGAGACGAGGCCAGGTAGCCTGGAGCTGTAGTCGCACCACTGTCTTGTGTAGTGACGTCAAGGGTCTGAAAGAGGTGTGTGTGTGCATGTGTGTCTTAAGTTAATCCATCCAAACTCCAGGGGTAGGAAGACATCAGCATTTAGAAAGCTAGGTCACCAAAGCACGATGATGTAATCCAGTCACAAGCTGCATTTTCAAGTTTCAACTCAAGCCGCCGAGCATGATTCTGGGCAAGGGGTGTGAAAAGAAAATGAAAGTGAAATAAATCAACTAAATATTCCTTCCTGAACAGCGGGGGGTTGGGGGCGAAGCTAGGGTTCAGGGGTCGCCAGGTACGACCTTTCCTCAATCGCTGCTGTCGTCTTCGTCCTCATCGTCCGACAGGTTGCTGTTGAACCCCTGCCGTCCGAAGGAGTCCGAGCGTGGTGCGTAGCCTCCCCCGGCCGACGTCAGCTGGACATAGCAGAACTCACAGACGCGCACCGGCTTGGACGACTGGCTGGGTAGCAGGTACTTCTTCTCTGAGCACGGCCCGCACACCACGAAGCCGCACTTCCTGCAGTGGTGGCGGCGGCTGACAGGCGTGAACTTGACCTTGAGGCAGCGCATGCACACCGTGGCCTCCGAGTCGGGCACCCAGACAGCCGCGTGCTCGCCGGACGGTGCCTTGCCGCTCTTAGTAAGCAGGTCGCCGACACACTTGGCGATGTGGTTCATCCACTCCGATTTCTCCGTGGCTGTGGCGGCGTACACGGCGAACGACTTGGTGGGCGTCTTGATGAGCCAGCCGTTGCGCAGGTCGCCCTCGTCCGGCACCGTGTCGATGGTGACGCTCTCCAGCGGGATGATGTGCTGCTTGTTGTACTTCTTCTTCTGGATGACTATATTGCCATACACCAGGATGTCGTTGAAGAGGAAAAACTGCCGCGCCTTGGGTTTCTTGCGGCAAAGCTTGGTGAGGACGCCCTCGCCAATCAGCACGCGTCCGGGGATGGCCAGGGGCTGGCCGGCCGCGCCGAAGCAGCCCTCCACCACACCGATCCGCTTGGAGTTGGCCTCACTGTTGGCAAGCCGGTCCACCATCTTAACCTCACCTGGAGGAGGGAGGGGAAGGAGAGGGAGGGTGGAGGCAGTGCAAATAGAGGGGATGGAAGGAAGGAGAATAGAATTGAGCAGGAGAATAGGAAATGCGAGAATGAATGGACAGGAAGAAAAGAGAAGGATGAAGGTAAGGGAATGAGAGGATGAATGGAGATTGGATAGAATGAATAGAGGGGAATAAAATAATGAATAGATGGAGAGGGTGGGCATTGGAGAGAATGACAAGAGGGAATAAGGAGAGGAAATGGAGGGAGATGGAGAGAGAAAAGGTTAAGGTTATCACTTCAGTTTAATTTTTAGACAGGTTAGCTTTCTCAGCGTGAAAGTCCATTGGGCTGCTGCTATGAATAACCACCATCATGAGAACCTTCCTTCAGCTTCACAGGGGGCATTTAAATGCTTAACAAAATTATAACCAATTCCAGCAGTTTAATACTGCCAATCTTATTTCCTAGTATCCACTGGCTTTTCTCTTCTTGTGCTGCTGCTTTAACCTGCTGGAAATATTTGGATATTGAGTCATTTATCCTCTGGTTTTATTTTTTTAAATATTTTTCATGCCTCTGGAAAATGTCTTAGTGAGCCAGTGATGGCCTTGTTTTGAAAGGTGCTCTACGAATTAAGTTAACCTTGAAATTAACTATTCAACATTGGATCAATTACTATTTTTATAATAAATTAAGGGAACATTTACACATCACAAAAAGTCCACATGGTCCTGAGGAGGAAATGGGGTTCTTCCAACGCAGAACACATGGGAGAAATAAATAAATTGTAGGTAAATAAATAATGCTAACAAGTCAGTCAATATTCAGAAACAGGATTGATGAGCTGAGGGAGGGGAAACAGATGGCCGCTGATTAACCTTTCTGAGAATGTTAATGGATGCCAATAGAGCCACAAAATGTAGCCCAAATGTTTGAATGAAGAGAAGAGACTAACCATTATTTTCACTACACATGAATGGGAAAGTAAATAGAAAAGGTCACAGTGGTCGCGTGGTCGAAGGCTGATTAGTCATTACCTTGACTAATTGCTCCTCCTACTTTTTGTAAATATGTTTCAACCCTGTATGTCATATTCAACATATCAAATGTCAATGGGCCATATAAAGTGTGCCCTAAACTGAACATATTTTGTTTTTCTGGGAGCTTCAACTGGATGTATATTCACATCTCTGATTAACTGAGCAGTGTAACTGTAGTGCATGCAGGGGTCTGCTTTAGGGGCCATCAGAATAATGATGATACACTATGAATCAAAACTGTCATCAGTTATAATGTCATAATAAAGACATCCAGCTTTGTCAGCTACATGCAGAGAAAAAGCATGCTGGTGACTATGAGACATTCTAGCTGTAGGCTAGTACTAGCTGTAGGCTAGGTTCAGCTGGATGCTAGTTCTGGGTTTACGCTAATTCTGGCTAAGGCTAGTTCTCCCTGTATTAGTTCTGGCTGTAGGCTAATTCTGGATAATGCTAGTTCTAGCTGTATGCCAAGAGACTCTCGCTTTTTGACAGTTGTATCTGTGGTTTCAGAGCAACAAAGAGGTGAAGAAAAAAGCCTATATAGCATTGGTTTAACATGCGGGACAGTCCCTGTTTCTGGTGGCCTGTCCCCGGCTGGAGCTGTCCCTGAAATGTCCCCACTTTGTCTATCTGATAGGATGTGAGGTGACCTTGCTACAATACAATATAGAATGATTCCCTGGTCCCCATTTCATATCGAGTAGCTACTTTGGATTGTTTTGGGCTGGTTTACCAAAGGTTAAAACACGTCATAGTAAACCATTGAGCATGTACTGCCAATACAATATGGAGTTGTAATCAGTTGTTCAATAGTCCACACACTTGGCTTCTCAGGCCGTTGCGAAAAACAGCACACAGAGAGTCTCCCTAATGACGGATAGTCCTCACCTATGTGTACTTATCCAGAGAATCGAGACACATTAAATATTTAGAACAAGGTTCACATTTTCTGTCCAGTCCTGGGCATTTTTTTTTCCTAGTCTGCTTATACCATATGGGCCAATAACTAACACCTGTATGTGACAACGTTGGCTGAATCAGCACCATACAGTGACAGCAGATGCCTAGCCTTTTTGACAGCAACATACTTCCATTGTGCCTCTTCTATCCTAATCTGTTGTTGTGAATGACACTGATATTAGAGCCATGTCTTATAGGACAGCATAGTCTAGGTTAGGGTGTTTGATAGTCGAAAGGTTCTCCAATCTCCACCTGTCTCTAAATGTTTACCAAAATAGTATCTCATTTCATTTGTGGTCATTTTTTAAAATCACTTGATTCAGTAAATTCTTTTTTGTTTTGAGAACTCATTGATAATGTTATACTGTGCCCGCCCACCAAACAGCAATTGAACTGCTAAAAGTTCCTCCCTAAAAGAGTACTTGAGCTTATGTCTCATCTCATGGCTTCCCCATTGGTTTCTACAGAGGTTTATCCATGTCATTGTGATGGTTTATGGTAAGGGGGTGACGTCTAATTACAGCTGAACATGGGCCTGTGAACTGTGAGACTGTAATTATTATAAAGATAAAGCTGAAAGATGTGTGGTTCAAACTGCCAAATAGTTTTCATATGTATAATATCGCAAGCTAAACATAACGTCTACGGAAGTACTGACATACAATTAAGACCATTACAATTATTATTATTATTATTGTTCACAGTCTATGAGTAAACCTCAGCTGGTTTCTCATCTGTGACCCAGATGCCAGCATAGGGGGAGATTTTGGGAGGAGTTGCCTGGAGTCTAGGCCTGCGCACCAGCACGGGGTCAAAGTTCATGATAATAAAGACAGCAAGGACTGCTGTATGCTCCATTGAGAGCCAAGAGCAGCTGGTGGCCAGCGGCAGGCGTTGGAGAACTACAACGCTGGCTGTCAGGCAGCCAGAGGGTGGGGGGGGGGGGGGGGGGGGGGGGGGGGGGGGTGGATGTCAGAGCAGAGAGATGCTCACATGCATGATAATGCACGCACACACACATGGAGAACCCAAGGACCCACACAAAACCAACACACACTACTTTTGAATTCACCACATGCAGGCCCCCAGAGATGCACCAAGTCATCTGGGGACTTAATATGCTGGTAGGGTCCTCTACCGTATCCACCCCAGGAAAGCGAGCAGTGATGTCACTGGTCTAAGCCGTATCTCGTTGCGCCTCGCCTTGGTGTGTGTGTGTCAGGTTAAACAGTTAAAGTGGATTCCCTGGTCCTCGTTTACATGGTAATGAGGCTGGCGGTCATTACGATGCAGGGGGCAGTATGGCTGGTGGGCCACTGATGTGTGCTCCAATGACTCACAGGAAGGGGGGATGCTTGGAGGCCGGGAGGGACGGAAAGCAGACACGTGTACCAGGCGTGGAGCTGTGGGCGGGCCTGGGTGGGCCCGTGCCCGCCCTGATTGACAGCTGGCCCGCCCAATCAGAAAAAAAAATAAATAAATCTGTATAGTAAAACATGGATATTACGACTGTATGTGGTGTATTTTATCTATAACATGGTAAAAAGAGCAAAATAATAAGTAATCCTGATAACTATTTAAAAAGTTACGTGTGGTGGTGTGTTTTCATTGGTCAATGCAACATCAATGTAGCACTATTACATTCTGTCATGGTGTTCGTTGGAGTCGGTCAGCGCGGCAACTGGTGAGTAGATGATGAATTTTTACTAGACAAACAGATTTTGTACCAGACAAAAATAGGAGCGCTGCGCGATTGTTGACGGGGGGGGGGGGGGGGGGGGGGGCTGCGCGATTGTTGACGGGGGGGGGCTGCGCGGTCGGGTCCACGGCTGGCGGGTCCAGTGCTGGGTCAGCGGCAATCGCGCACCCCCCCAATCGCGCCGAATTTTTAGATTACTCGCCACAGTGGCGAGTGGTCTTCATGAATTACTCGACAAATACAAAAATTACTCGCATTTGGCGAGTAAAACAGCTTAATTTCAACCCCTGAGCGGGCGGCAACTCACACTTTCTGATTCTAGGTTAAATATACCTGTATGCTTATCTATTGTTCTTCAGAGTCACCTGTTGAGACAATTTTAAAGCAAGAAGAAGCATTTGAAATGATTCAGCGCAATATTAATTATTTAAAGTTAGTTCTTAATGATGAGACTCATAGGGCACTCAGTGCAAGCATGCGTGTGTGTGAACGAGAAAGACAGCTGCGCGGAGATGAATAAATGGAACGATAGTTATAGGCTATTATCAAATCGCGCTGGGGGAAAAAAAAGCGGAATCAATTATGTCTATGTATGAGAAACACTGTCCCTTTAGTGGTGCTTCTGAATTTAGAATTCAGGACAACTGCTTTGATTTTGGGACACCCTAGATTCAGGCCCACCCATCTGTCACGTTCTGCATCCGCCACTGACGTGTACCCCGCTTAGGGCAGGGTTCCTGGGGCATTGCACTACCAATCAGCCCACAAACCACACAACACAGATCTGGGGATATGGAACAAGGTCAGGGAAATAGCAGTGGGAAAACCAAAGGCTAAATACCAATTACAACCAAAATTAAGTGCAAGAGGCCTGTGCCAATGAGTATGTCACTCGTTTTTGACAGTTAAATATTGTGGAATATTTTAGTCCAACTGCATTGAATTGCTCATGTATTTAGAAAACAAATAATAAACAGAACCATAGATGGTAAAAATCAATATTCTGTTTTTGTGGCTATAGCTCAGGATTCACAACGTGTTGATGACTACACCAGAGAGCCAGACTGCGCAACAACTGGTAGCTGGTAGTAATATAGTGACATCAAATCATGTAAGTGGAACCAGAGTCGGATTCAGAGAGGCCCGATGCTGCCAGTACAATAAACACCTCATAACCTTTGAGTGGATGGCTATTTTCACCCTGTGAACAAAGCCATTTGGGGCTCTAGATTCACGTTACGTGTGAATGAGGTGCTTACATTCAGATTGAGTACAGAATTAGATAAAAAGGTGGGTGGTTTGAACAGTCCAAAAACAGAATCGCTCAGGGAATGAATTTCCTGCCACCAGCTGGTTTGGTAAAGACAACTACGAAAGAAAACAAGAAAGAGAAACCAAATGACAATGGTTAAGTGACTTGGTATGAATGCTTAGAACTTGTTGTTCTTGTTTTTAGATTTAAAGAAGGACCTAGAAATAGCTTGATCGGGGGTTTGTTGTGATCATACAACAGCAAAACTCACTGCACAACTGTACATCAAACTGGCATAATGTAGTTTCCTTTAAGTCACACATGTGGCATTGATATATCTAACCACATGTATCCAACCATAGGTAACCATAAGGCAGGTGACTTTCTACCTGCCAGATAAATCACCTGTATTTAGGTGGGTGGCAGGTGTTAATTCCAGACTTCAGCGAAATTATTTTAAGTCGACTAAATGGTCTTTGAATGTCAAAAAGAGATACCCCATTTCTCCCAGTCACTTGGTGAAAAGTTATCCAGGCAGGCAGTGAAATTGTAGAAACCTTGCTTTGATAAATACACACCAAAGTACACTTTCTTTTGGCATGTGCTTTTCCAGCTGAGGGCCCTTATTTTAGAAATGTCATGTCAACTTAACCAACCCATATCTAAATAAATCTCTGTGACCTCGGGGAATAAAACACCACATCATGCCCAGGCCAAATGGCCCCACTGGCAGACTACTGAGACGTTTTCACAGTTAACATCCATGTAACCTCCAGAAGTTTCATTTAGCGCTGACATTTTCCACTGGTAAATTATGTGATGTGAAATGAAGGCTTGAAAGCCACAAACCTCCCAGTTACATCACACAGGCTGACTGGGAGGCACCCAGGGAGTCAGACTTGCTGGGGGTGAATGAGGATGATCAGGAGCAGAGAAAGCTGGGCTACTGTGGGTGATAAACACTATCCTCCCAAACAGGTGCGCCGGAAGCACCGGTGCAGGGGGTGTGCGAACGCACCCCCACTTTTCGGGGGGTTAAAAAAAAACGTTGTTGACCACGACACCGACACGGCATCGCATTGATTGCAGCATGAACTAGATCTATTTACAGCGCTGTAGCTTTAATTACCTCTGCTCTAGTCTGGCCTCTTGGTCATGTCATGCTCAGCCAATCGGATAATTCGCCCGCAAACCAGGTGACTGGTCCAGGTAAAGGGTTATCCTACGAGCAACCCTATGTCTAGGACCAACATCAATGCGACCAACGAGGCTACGATGATACTGAAGCTCAGTTCAGTTATCTGCGTCACCACCACACTTACCTTACACATCGCTGTGCATTACTGCTCTACGCTACCTTCATTTGTATTTGTTCTTGAAACTTGTGTGTGGAGGACTACAGAGATCTTGGATACACTACTACATCGCTACACTAGGCTACGGTGACGGTCAATGTTGATCAACGCGGAAAGCAGTTGCTAGCATAGCTGCTAAGCGCTAGGTGCGTTCGTAGGGCTACAGAAGAATGCTACTTGGACAAATGTGTAAACAATGATCCGACAGGCTAAGTTACATGTTAGAGTATACAGTTTGAGAGAATGAGATGTAATTTTTAATCGATTCAATAAAAACAATGTTGTCATATCACTGTGTGGTTATGTTATTAACAGTAGGTAGGCTATCTCTAGGGATGCTCCGATCAATCGGCCGCCGATCGTTATCGGCCGATATGGACCCTAAACAGGTTGATCGGTGGGCTCTCAAAGTGCCGATCAGAAAAGCCGATCGCATATAAATATATATATATATATCTATTTTTTTTTTAATCCGAGACTGTTTTTCTGTGCGTGACGTAAATTATGAGATTGTTTTGTTTTCCGCGCGTGACGTAAATTCAGGCATGCAAACTGGGAGGGGGGGGGGGGGAGAGGCGAGCGGGCAGAGAGAAGACGCAGCATTCTGTCAGGCGGCACGACAAGCGGGCGCACTCCCGTGGAACTGACGCTTCCGTGCTCGTCGACGCATGCGCGCGCACGTGGGAGCTGTTGGAAGAGTTGAGAACTGTTTACATCTTTTTTGACGCTGCGGTTGAAAAATCTGAATCGCGCTCCTCCGCCCGTCACTTCACACGGGGAGCGCAACGTGAAGCCGCGCGGCCAGCCGACAGCGCGAGCGGAAAGTCTTTAAAGAGCCGGACGCGTATTTGTCCTCCTTTTTGAGAGCGCAATAGTAACACACCGCGCACCCCCCCCCCCCCCCCCCCCCCCCCCCCGGTCGTAGGTCCGCGGTGTGTTACGTCGGCCATAGTGTTACAATCGCGCGCGTGCCCCCACCACCCCCCTGTCGGCCGTAGGTCCGCGGTGGTACTATTGCGCGCACCCCCCCCCCCCCCATCCATTCTGTGATCGTTATCGGCAGATATGATTCCTGTGATCGGTGATCGGCTCAGCCCCCAAAAATGCTGATCGGAGCATCCCTAGCTATCTCTTATTAGGCTATCAGGTGTGAGGTTCCAAATACAGTCAGACCAGGTGAAATCACATGAAAGACACAAGAAACAAGATGATTTGGATGTGGTGGGAAAGGATTTTCAATAATTAATGTCATTATTATTGTATAGACTACCTCCTAATTCCTTGAATGGAAATTCGGGTTATGCTGGTGTGTCTGTGTCTGTCAATATCAGGCGCAGTTTATTTTAGCAGATTATTAATTTAGAACTTGTAGCCTAGACTAAATCACTCTGTGCGTAAAAAGACGCTACTTGCAGTCCAATCAGCTTGAATGAAACCACCCGAAAATCACTACACAGCACCTAACCACGCACCTAACAGACTTTTTAAAATTATTATTAGCCTATCTTATATCGTAATATCCCACGTGAAAACGTGCGTGAATGCTAGTTGGCCTCTGGAATTTTCAAAATTGTCTCGGGGAACCCAGCCCGAAACCAGCTCTTTTTTTTTTTTTTGCACCCCCACTTTCAAACACGTTCCAGCGCCGCTGCTCCCAAACAAGGACACATCTAGCCTTTTGGGGGGTAAGCCTGTCCGTGATAGTCATTATGTCAACTGTACTCAATTTCGATTTATGTCGATTTTCATTTTCAGCCCTGACAGATGACATGACTCATATCCAATATAAACTCTATAAACATCCAAAGTCAATGTGATGAAAATACTTACTTTAACTGCAGTAATGTTAATCAATAATCATACCATCCTACCACCAGCCATTTCGGAAACCACAGTATTCTACTGTTGGCCGCTTCGATCTGCCCAGGACAACCACAGCGTTCCAATGTTACTAGTCACTTAGCCCAGGGCAACCAGTCCTCTACAGCTGGCCACTGGGAGCTGCCCAGTGCAATTATCTCCTCCAACAGGTACTTTGGCCAATAAAAACCAATGCACAAGTCCATTGTCAACTAATATCCTACATTTTAGTATATAATCTACCGCTGCTGTCTGCCTCGCGGGTTCCTACGTGGGCCTGGGCCGTTGCACTGACTGCACTGCATGACGGATATGATAATTTTTGGCCAATTTTGACAGCCCTATACCAGACATGATTCTTTCTCAGAAAAGCAGAAAATACACTAAATCAATATATCAACTATATAATACATAAAACAACATATGTTTTATAGTAGTATGTGTGGATGAATAAGTTACCAATAACTTTATCAATGCATCTTTAAAATCTAGTTCCCAATGATTCAGAAATGTAAAAAAAACAGTATAGCTAGTTAGAATACAGATGAAGCTGTTCAATATTACATTTTGTATGCAGGCATGTTAAACAAGTTTTCCAATCTGTATGTGATGCAGTAATGGTTCACTCTGGATAACTTTTATGATTTTCATCCCTAGCCCTAATTAGCTTGAGGCTAACCTGTGCATACTACTTAACACTGGAGGACACAGATCAGCACCCTGCATGTCTACATACAGGATTACACAGAGCCAACACTCAGCTACAGATAAAGGAAGATTAATTGGGTTGTCAGATGTGACAGCATAATTCCCAAAATAGTGACCTGCCTTGTGAATAATGATGTATACCACAAAGGATGGCTAAACTAAGCAATTATGGAGCACCTAGAAACTTGTTCTATTGAATTATTTGCTGTACCAACAGTGACATTAAATGTACTTCTTCTAAGTCGCTTTGGACAAAAGCTTCTGCTAAATGCCCTAAATGTAAATGCAAATTATGTATGTTAATAAAGACTGGGTGTAGGCAATCACGAAGGTCAAGCTATTCCATGGGTACATACAATATCAAAGTCACTGTTCACACTAATGGGAATGAGCCATGAAATTCACTTTGATTATACAAGAGATACAGCAATATCAATTTGTAGGACTGTCCCTGACTAAGATTTGTGGCTAAAGTCGACAAAAAACAATTCATCCCGACTATTAGTCACTACTCACAAATATTTTTTTTGCATTAATATTTTTAACCAGATTTTTACTGTTACTTCTAAACTGCGATTTTAATGTTATAGCCATTGGGGACATTTTGAAACATGAGGTATCCAATTTAATTGCGTTTTAGTTAGGCTGCTGTTTAGGGCAGGTTACTTTGTAATTCGCCGTATTGTGAAGAGCCTTCGACTAAGCGATGGTTCTGCAGGCGTGCAGACGGTTACACTTGGAAGCCACGTCTCCTGGGCAGGTAGACAACGCTAGACACACGGGACTCATACGATTATTGAAGTTAGCCGTTAATGCCACCCAACATGTTTATTCTGCTTACCCAAGTGTGATTTGGGGACATTTGTCCTTGTTTACAACATTATGTATGGTATGGTCGCAAAGGTCACGTCTTTAGTTCCCCATGTCACATTTCACTTTCAGTTTTGCTGGCGGAGTGGTCATTACTGTAAACTTGTCGAGCGCAGGTTAACTCCACTTACCCCTGCCAACAATGAAGCCTGGGGAGACTATAATAATAAATAAATGATAAATAATAAAAAAAAGTCGGCCAAGTGCCCTGCAACTAATGAGTCGGCTATCAGGTGTCAGCACTAAAAATTTGCTTTTAAAACTTGAAAATAGGCCGATATAAATAAGATGTTCTGTAATTGTATGTTCATTTAAACGCAATACAAACTTCAAGGTTCATGGCTGAAATAGTCATGTTGGCAAAAGAACCATTTACCTCACTGCATTTTCCAACATATGATATTCTCCTGTCTTCTTCTCCAGCCTTGTCTCCACGTTACAGCCTAATTTTTTAGCACTATCGTCATCGTCAGAGTGTCTGTCATAAACACTAAGCTCAATCTAGCTAGTTAAACTACAAGATCCATCAAACTAATCGATCTAAACCAGGTGTTTGGATTGAGACTTGTGTTGGGAGAATATGACTGATGTAATCGTGTGTAATCGAATGTAATCTTGTCATCAAAAATGTAACTTTTTTGACAACAAGTCAATACACAAAACCATCAACAACATTGATTTATTTTTTCTGAAAAGTATGTCACTCATCACTGGTCCAAACAAGGGATGTTCCACGCAAGGTCTCATTTGCTCTTGTTGGTTAAAGATGCATCCACATTTAGTGAAGTAAATAAAGCAACCACGTGTGCAGGATAGGCAAGATCGTCCAACATGTATGTATTATAAACAGTGTATAAACAGGAATAACGCCGTTTAAAAGAACGCTGTTATGTAACGCTGTTATTTTTTTCAGTAATGAGGTAATCTAACTAATTACTGTTTCCGTCGTTACAATGCCGTTATCGTTACTGAATGTTAAATGCGGTGCGTTACTATGAATTGATTGAATAAACTGCGTAATCCAAACGCACCCCTGGCTCCATACACAAACTGCTAGTGAGGAGACCGGGTGGGTTAACAACGAGATAAGCGATTATAATTGGTCAAAGGCAGAGTCATGTTTCATGGTAGCCAATCGGAGCCAGTGTTTTAACACACAAGCCAGGCCACGCGCACCACACACACACACCAAACAGATTCGAAGAAGCAGCAGAGATGGCGAGTCCATTGTGAAAACTGCTCAGAAAAATCCAAATTCTTTGACATAGCAACTTTTTTTTTTACAGTAACGCAAATAGTTACTTTCCCTGGTAACTAGTTACTTTTATTATAAAGTAATTCAGTTACTAACTCAGTTACTTTTTGGAACAAGTAGTGAGTAACTATAACTAATTACTTTTTTAAAGTAACGTTCCCAACACTGATTATAAAATACATGAAATAAGAGACAGTGTTACTCGCTAATGTCTCCTAATGTCTTAAGGAAACTACAGATAAAACTACATAGACCAGCATGAACCTAAACCGTCCTTGCAAAACTGTCCTAGCAAGGCTGGCTTTCCCTATGATGTGTGTCTTGTCAGGAATACTGACAATTCAGTATCACTCCTGAATTCACAGAAGATCAAGATGAGCCTCACCCATTACAAAATTGGACATATCGCTATATGTCCAACCACAAAGCACTTGAAACGACTCAATCTCTAAACACAAACCACACAAACAACACACACCTTACCAAACATTCCTGGAGATACAATCAAAGCATGTAAAGGAGGGGGAAACCGCACTGCCTGTTTAGGTAGAGGCACGAGGTACTAATCACTGCAATAATCACAGTAATAACAGCCTGAGGTCTCCATGAATGATACTTAACATGCCGTCATGTCAGTTGCACGGAGACCACAGCTCTACCATAGAAAATAAGAGGGCAGGTTGTCAGGTTGTCTTCAATGGAAAGTTGAGGATTGAGTGTTTTGGTGTTGAAAACTAGAGCTGCAAACAATTAGTCAATTAATCATTCAACAGAATCAAATCAATTTTTTTTTACAAACGATTAATCGACAAATTAATTGTTTGTCAAGTACAAATACCAAACATTTGCTGATTGATTCTTTAGAAATGTAAATGTTTGGATCATGATAAAATTACTACTTTAACTTTTTCTTGGCTACTTGTCAGATAACGCAAACAAATTTAAGACATCACTTTGGACTAAATTGTGATGGCATTTGCCATTATGTATGACATTTTCTAGACGATGATTCATCGCTAAATCATTGGTCTCCCCACACCCAACCTCACAGAACTAAATGAAAAATCCATCAACCGCCTAGCAAACTCCATAGTCCAAGACACCACTCACCCACTGCACAAATACATCACCCCACTACCCTCAGGACGAAGATACAGAACCCTCAAATTCAGGAGGGCTCGTCTGGGAAAAAGCCTGATCCCTGCAGCTATAGCGGCCCTGAACAGCAGGCCCCGCTGATCAGTCTGTCTGCTGTTTTCACTGTGTCGTCATGTACTGTATGTTGTCACTGGTGCTGTGGATGTTGTTGTGTTGTCTGTCTTGTGATGTATGCAGGGGTTGAAATAAGGCTGTTTTACTCGCCAAATGCGAGTAATTTTTGTATTTGTCGAGTAATTTATGAAGACCACTCGCCACTCTGGCGAGTAGGACTAATCTAAAAATTCGGCGCGATTGCCGCGGACCCGCCAGCAACGGACCCACTAGCCGCGGACCCGACCGCGCAGCACCCACCGCCGTCTACAATCGCGCAGCTCCCCCCGCTTCCCCCCCGGTCAACAATCGCTCACCGTGAATATCCACTATAAGTGAATGATCGCGCGCGATGTGCCGCCTCCATTCACTTTCTATGGGACGCGAGCAATTCGCTGCGCAAAGCACGCTGGGATTGTTTGCGGCGCGGAGCCGGCTGCGGCGCTGCCTGGCTCCGCTTCTGAATTTGCATAAAGTTGGGAGATTTCAACTTTATGCAAATATTCGCGCAGCGAATCCACGCGGTCACCATTCAGCAAACAGGACGTGGGCGCGGGCCGTGACGTTGACCCTTCTGATTCATTACCACAATGCGGGCGGGAGCTAATTGGTCCACTAGTCAACACGCCCCCAGCGAACGAGTCTTCACGGCGGCGCGATGTCACGCGGATAATTCGCGTATAGTGGATATTCACGGTGACCGTGAATATCCACTATCCACTATGAATGTCTCGTCAATCTGTCTCGTTGCACGCGACCCGGCCGGGAACCCCACCTTGGTGGATCTTGGTCTTGAGTGGGGGTGGCCAATGGCCATCTTCACAATAGTAAATAAAATATGCCCAGAATAAACACAACTGTACATCATTAACTTTAAAACTCATCATTGCTAAATCAAGTCTATTATCTTGCTGATATATTAAACATCCAATAATCTACTACCCCCCCCCCCCCCCCCCCCCCCCCCATCCCGCTGCGTTTGGTTTGTCTAACTTTACCTTGAATTGGGGGAATGGGGCATTTTGATCCTGACATGTCATTATGCATACATTAAATAAATCTGTTGAACTCAAATTAAATACATAATGTTAACATATTCAACCAGACAGACACAATGTTGTATTTGCTATTATTCACACATTTATTAACACCATCACCTCCCCCAGTTGGTTTGTCGGAGTTGAACTGTAACTTGATCTCTGAATGGTAACTTAACTGCATTCGTGATTCGTTTGAATGTTGTGAACGAGGGAGGAGGCGACTCGGCCCCCCGGTCAACAATCGCGCAGCGCCCCTATTTTTGTCTGGTAAAAAATCTGTTTGTCTAGTAAAAATTGTCATCTACTCGCCAGTTGTCTGGTAAGCCAAAATTTTAGTTTCAACCCCTGGATGTATGTATTCTTTTTCTTCATTGTGCAGTCTGTGAAAACAAATTTCCTCATCTGGACAAATAAAAACTAAACTAAACTAAACTAAAAGGACAATTCCGGTGCAAAATGAGACCATATGATCATAACACATGTCCACCGAGTTGGACCGTTCTCTGGGATCAGTTTTCATTCTAATCGAATGTAACCAAAGTTCTCGAAAACCGCTAATTAGCGTATAACGCTAGCTGTATTAAAAAGAAAGTTTAGAAAGCCAGTGCCTTCACAAAAACAAGCGGGCGCCATCTTTAGAAAACAGTCACGACCAGTTGAGCGACGAACGCCGTGCAACGTAATGAGCCGTAGAGGCGTACACATGAGATGTTAATGAATCAGAAGGTGTGCAATCTAGTAGAAGGTGTGCGAACTGCGAACAGTGCGTTTGCATAGAGAAGAGAAGAAAATGGTTTGTGTTTGTGCTTTTCCCGGCTGCGTTCGTCGCTCGCCTGGTCGTGACTGTTTTCTAAAGATGGCGCCCGCTTGTTTTCGTGAAGGCACTGGCTTTCTAAACTTTCTTTTTAATAAACTGTCGGTACACTTACAAAGTTCCCAATGCTTCGTTTTACATGTAGGGACCCTCATTATGCTACCGTGGAAGTGTGGTGCGATTTTGAGCCTTGTTAGTGGTATAGAATTGCGATTTATTTTTACATGAATATCTGCCCCCACAGCTAGCGTTATAAGCTAATTAGCGGTTTTCGAGAACTTTGGTTCCATTCGACTAGAATGAAAACTGATCCCAGAGAACGGTCCAACTCGGTGGACATGTGTTATGATCATATGGTCTCATTTTGCACCGGAATTGTCCTTTAATTGAAAGAAATTATTGCTAGAGTAATCGACAATGACAATAATCGTTAGTTGCAGCCCTACTGAAAAAAAAACTGAAGGCTCATGGTGTATGCATTGACGCCCAAGCTATCGTAGGCTAGTAGGTTTCCGTGGGCTGAACATGATAGAGCAGGAAGCTGGGGAATGTGCTCAATCTGCAGTGGTATAATTGCTCAACCACTAATGTGGGATTCAGCAGTCCTACTACTTTATAGCAGAACTTCTGGGGGGAGACGGCACAGAGCCTGGGACGGACACCAGGACTGCAAGGGGCAGCGCTAAGCCTTGTTTCCTGTTTTGTTATGGAGATATTCTACCGACGAAGAGGATTTTAATTAGTGTATCTCTACAGTGGCCAGTCTACACGGTGTTGATTTGAAACCTTAGAGACTATTTTCACAGTTTACCACTGCTAGCCAAGATTGTGTTTGCCAATTATGTGCCAAAAGATCCCCACCTCCAGCAACATCATTGGTTGAAACAAATGAAAAAGAAGAAAATGAAACGCCCCATTTGAGCTCGTCTACCATCACACTTTAGATATGAATCTAAAATCTGATTTGTGAGACTACTGGACTGCAGACCTGGTGCTGCTGACGCTCAATCTCTGAGTGAGAGTGTAATTTCCCTTTGGAAAAACTACCAAACAAAGCAGGGGAGGCTAATTTTAGTTTTGAACCACCACAGCAGCTGACAAAAAAAAATGAATGGTCATTTGGTCCCACCCTGCTGACATCGGTAAATACCCAGGTTAAACACTGACCAGCAGCATGTGTCGAAACCCCTTTCTTCACTTTTAAAGGCATACAGAACTACCGTTTTTACTAGAGACAAAAACAGTCATTGTGACTTCACTTTCATGTGGAAGTGAAGTCATTCCTACATCAGCTTCATGGATCATGGTCCTGGTATCGTACTGTATAGTAATAACATAATGTATAGTAATATTACTACATGTATACGACCTGACCATCTTACATTTGATGAATTTCAACTGTGAAAACTGTTAGCAGGTGATGATCCAGATCTCACAGGGATTGATTTGATTATTCTCTTTGTTGGATAATAGTGGAAAATGTAATACGATTTTTCATCCGTTTTTTATGCTTGATGAAAACAGCTCTCTTAGGTCCAAATTGGGTTGCCTAGTAGAATTACAACTTCCGTTGCATAGGGCCTTTAACATGGTTTGAATTGCTTTGACATCTGAATATTTTAAATCAAGACCACGGCATGCATTCAGAGCTCTGGTTCATCGTCTAATTGCTTTATTGTAGTTCAGATTCTTCAAAATAAATGAGAGTGCCAGTTAAACGAGCATCAAGTCATCGCCAATATATAGTCTCTAGTATGAGCTGGTAAGCTAATTGAGAGGTGACCAGTTCAGGGTTTTTTGAGTCATGGATTCACTTCTGCTTTCGTTCTTTCCTTACAACTGACAGTGTCTTAAACATGCCCAACAGTGTTACAATACCAACACTAGTTCCACCACCAACATCAGGTGGTTTCTCCAAGTAAGCTGTTAATTCGTATGGTGCACTGCTTGCATATGCTTGAAATGTTCCATGGTTAATTCTTTACGACTAAGGATGAAGTTTAAAATTAACTTATTTTCTATTAGTATAGACAGTACAGACACAAATGTATGTTAAAAAAGCATGCATATGTGCTTTTGTTATTTGCCAACACATTGTGAACACACTAGTTTGCATAGAGTAAACAAACCTACATGTGCTGTACCAATAGCGACAATGCAGACCTGTACTACGACGAAGCATGTGAACATAAGCACGTGAACGTAACCTGGTAGAACAAATACGAACACACCTCCATGTGAAATTAGCTTTTTTATAATGACTTGTGATGATTGACTGTTTATTTTTGAATAACAGAAAGTTTCAGCCCTTACATCGAAGAGCCTTCATGAATGGCAGACTTCCTGAATAACAAAATAAAAGCCTATAGCTTTGTTTCGTCTTCCTCTATTTATGCATGTAGTACCTGGTTCCTTTAACTGTATGTTAACTCAAATCTCTTTAATTAAACAAGCAAGACAAAAAACATGTGAAAGAAATACCTTACATTATTCCTGCCGCAGATCGAGAAGTTTTATTCTCTCAAAATGTCTGGCTGCAGCCTATACTGAGAAAAGAGATCTGATCTCTCACCCAGCAATAAAGACCAGAGTAAACCATTTGAATATTTAAAATAGACAGAGGAGTACAGTAACCTCAGACCGCATTAGACTAGACTGCATGTTAGTATGTATGCAATACCAATGCTACTCTAATGGAGAAAATGCTGTCCCTACACCATGTGTGAGCTAGCCTTGTCAGCCACTTAAAGATCATGTTGTCGAAGTCCTGCTACAAATATAGAAATGACACAAAGGCTTATTAACCCCAGAAAATCAATCTAATCTTAGGTTGTAATCAGCAGAGGTGAACACATCTTGTCAACACAGAAAGTAGCCTATACGTACACATGTAATCTGCAGCCACTTTTACACAGCACCCTATTGGATTAGAGGGCCTGAATGATGGATTACAGGGAGGTGCTGTATCTGACGGAGTGGTGCCCGGAGGCAGGGAACAGTCTCTCACCTATCCTGGCTCTGGGAGAACTGGTTCTATCACACTTTGGTACAAACACACTGCTCTCATTTCAAGGCGTCTGCTGATAACTAAATGCAATTCACCGCAGTGGCAAACTTCACATATTGAATGGCGAAAGTGGGAAAATGGCGAAAGTGGGCTCGGCCCATAAAATCCATAAGAGACAGTGTTAAGCATTAAACCAGCTGTTTAGCAGTGCAAGGGAAGACCTTATGGAAACTGCTTATAAGTCCTTTGCCAATAGGATGTTAAGGAGTATGCATGTTAGCAAATCAGCAACTGGCTGCAGGATATGAATGGAAAATAATACTATGGTTGTACTGTACAGCCTAATAAAAACAAAATGCAGTTTGTTCACCTTAAATAATCCGTCCCAATGACGACTTTGCTCTCTCAAATGGAAATGTTTATAGCATAAATGTTAATTTATAACTGCAGGAATCACTTTTGTTGGAAATGATTGACTGACAGTTGTTTTCTATTCTTTTGCTCTAAATCAATTTCATCTGTGAGAAAATAACACAAGAAAATGTTATTTTGAATTAAAGTGATGGCTGCATTGAAAAAGTGACAGACAATTCAGGTTCATGATTTGGCTTTGCAAATACCCTTTATACATCATGCAGCCCTAATGGCAACCGGACACTGCGGTACACCCATATTGGTTTGAAGATCTCTTGTATTCTAGTCTAATCAAATCGACTTCCCCCACTGTGAATGGAGTCGTGTGAAACCAGGTGATTAGATAGGATGACCGTCTCAATATACCTGAAACGGGATAATCTCCAGTTCTCCTTCAAGACAACCGTTTTAAGTCTGTTACATCATGTGTTTCCATATGTGGTAACGTGTGCAAGTGAGACAGAAGACTATTTGAACGGAGTACAATCCTCCTTCTCCACCATAGGCACCTCTCCTTATGAAATACCCCACTGTTGGTCCAACAGTACAATCACCATTCATAACAGGAGCAATATGATTCCTGTGCATTTGGTGTTTGACAGGCCCTGCTGTTGTGGGTTCACCAGATAAGCATATCTCTTTCATCTTGCTAACGGATATATTCTGAAGCCCACACTGTTTTGTGAGGTAGTACATGATTTAGGAGGGAAAAAAGGCAGGCAATGTCTAAGGTAAATTATGCTGTTAACTGTAAATCAGTTAATAGATCAGGCACACAGAAACAACACGCACAAGGAAAGGCTTGCATTTGCCATTAGTCGGCCGGAAAGCTCCACTATTGAACCTCCAGACCTGGGTCGGCCCTACGCCAGACATTGTCTGGCTTTTATATGGATAGGGGGAGACATGCTTCGCCATATGTGGATTTTACTAGTAGAAGGTATTTTCCATGCAAGCATCCCTGGTCCAATGAGTGCTTATGGAGTGAAAGGGGGCATTACAAATTGAATGAATAACCAAAGTCATTTTAACAATGGCTAACTAACTATACACAAATTGTATATAGGATTATCATTAAGCAGATGAATAACCAAAATGAAACATTCATGGTTGGCTGGCTGCAGGGCAAAGTGCTAAGTTATAAGTCACAGAGAATGAGCATGAGACTCAGGCGACCTCAGCTACTCTGACCGACTTGTCACTGACTAAACATTGCACTGGCCATGGAGATGGCCACCATGTCCATATGCCTACATATGTCCACACCATTTACAACGACCAACGTTGACACCACTCACTCACAGAGGCCGTATTAAAAACTACGGACTACGCGGGCCTGCATGTACTCCTGTACGTGTATTAGTACTAGTAGTGGTGGTAGTAGAAGTAGGCCTATGGAGTAATACTGCCTGTCCGTCCAGCACAACCATTTTGTTCGTCCTGTTTACCTCTACGAGTCAACACATTTCAGGAGGACCATATATCTGTGTGTCACTTCTAGCGTCGAGGAGCAGGTCCAAAAGTTAGAGTAAGAGACACAAATACGGCAGTGTTGTCCATTTGTAACGACACTAAGCCGGTCTGGGGGCTTTGCTACGGCCATATACCGACATACACACTACTTTATGGGGGCTTATGGACGCGGCTAACGGCCGGGTGTCACCTCGCCAGTGCGGTCCCGTTTCCATAACTCCGCCTGTTAGCATGCGGCTAGCCTGAATGGAGAAGGAGAAAAAGTACACCACTAACTAACATGACCAAACTGCACTAAACACAGCGACTCACGGCCATGGGACGAGGGGAAAACACGTACCCGAAGATCACTCGCCGTTCCGGGGAAACTTCCAGGTGAGTTTGCGCTCCGGCGTCGCTCCGAAGCGGGTGGAAATGTCGGCTCTTCCCGAGCCCCAGCGCGGATCGGAAGTCGCCTTGTTGCCCTCCGCCTAACAATATGGCTACGCTGACGGGCTGCTGCGGGCGGCGGGTTCAGAGCTGGGCAGCACGGGCTGGGAGCGGTGGGGGGGGGGGGGGGAGAGAGGAGGGGGGGAGGGAGGAGGGAGGGACCTTAGGGCTGACACGCATATAAACAGGACGGGACACATGGTGGGAGTTTCGGGAAGGTTGGGATTACTTTTTTAGTTGTCCTACGACTCATCACTTAATGTTTACAGTTTAAAGTACAAAGTATAAAGTATAAAGTTTAAAGTATAAAGTTTAAAGTTTAAAGTATAAAGTATAAAGTTTAAAGTGCAAAAGTATAACGTTTAAAATATAAAGTATGAAGTATCAGAGTAAAAGTATGATTGGTCCAGAGTATCAGCAGGCCTCCTAGTGTAGGCCTGCTGATACTGGCTCTGCCATTCAGGGAAACATTTGCATATTTAATTTTCCATTTATCATCCCATTATGTGATTTGACCGGCATCTTGTTTGATGGTCAAGAAAACACATTTTCCACTTACCAATGGTTATTTAGCATTGTCGTCCGAGTTCAACCATATTACAGTAGCCTAAGCTTTAAATCCTTATGATTATGCCTTGCATAACTGTAGCCTACTTGTCACTCAATGTAGATTACGCTGCAGATGTACAATGTAAGAAATTAAATTAAAATGACTTTATTATTTATGACTTCATTATTAATTATCTTCATTATTATTAGGCTATTAATAATTAAGTCATTAATATTAATGACTTCATTATTATTAGTTTATAATTAATTATAACAATACCAAAAACAACAATAATACATTAATAATAAAATGTATGTTATTAGTATTATTGTTTTTATAGTATTATGTAAATTGTGCATTTATTGAATTATTAAACATAATCATTTAATTATTTCAATAATTGACAGGGACCCAGATCAAACTAACAACACAACATCAATTATAGGAATATTTCCATCGTGGACAGCAGTGATAAATATTTCTTATTATATCTTGTATGGATTAATTATTGAAGAATATATGATATATCTTTGCAAAGAATATAAAAATAAAGGCTGAATGTGTTTTGATGGTCATGAACATTGATTGGCAGATTTCCTTCCCTTCTCCCTTTTTATAAGACCAAGTGGACCAGCTCACAACCAATCTCACAGTGTAAGCTATTTAATGGACCCAGGCATCCCTGGGCCCTGATCAAACAGCTTACCTACAGAGAGTTTGTTTCCATCTTGCGTTTAGTTCTGCTCCAGTGCAATCGCTGAGAAGTAACTCACTCACTTGAAGTCACTTCCTATATTTTATTTTTTATGGTAGCCTACCTGACAGCATCAATCTTATTACACACAGTAAACATCCAAGCAAATTCACATATTTTATATCTTACAAACAACATTTACCCCATTTCCAACATCCAATTTTGACAGAGGAAATTACATCCCTACCCTGTTTGTTTTTCGCATTTGTACGCTATAGAGACGTGTTACTTGTGGTTTCCGACTAGTCTAACATAGAATACTAAGAAGAAGTAAAAACAAATAAAAAGCAGCATTGTTTTTCTCCGAAGGGTGTTTTGTAATGTAACAGAGGTGGTAGAAGGAATAGGAATGTGTATTAGGAGTCCCCCTCCTGGCTCTGTCAGATAGATAGGCTAGTGGTAGAGCTGTTGTGTACCATCCACAAGGACACATAACCATCATGAGCAGCTGTCTATGGGGGTATTATTGAGACAATATTATTTGTGTGTGCGTGTCTCAATCTGTGTGTGTGTAATACGATTTGTGTGTATTCACATTTGTGTGTATTCACATTTGTGTGTGCGTAATAAGATTTGTGTGTCTGTATTCACATTTGTGTGTGTGTAAAGAAATCTGTGTGTCTGTATTCACATTTGTGTGTGCGTAATAAGATTTGTGTGTCTGTATTCACATTTGTGTGTGAGATCTGTAAATGTCTGTCATCAGTTATAACTCAGGCGGGAGCTCTGATTGGCCGTCTTTTTACACGTGGATTTTGGCACACTTCTGCCGTGCAGATCTGCAAATTTGAGATCCGTGTGTAAAAACGATTTGTCTGTAACTTCACGCAATACAGTCTACACACCACTAGTCGGCGCGCAGCACCCAGTGATGTTAAGCGTGTCATTGTCATGGGTAAGATGGCTGCCGTTAATGACACTGGCCGGTCGTCGGAAACTTAGAACAACTCATGGGCTTTACAATGCGTTTATTTATGAGGAAAACAAACGTTAACTTACCCATGAGTTTTTCGAAGTTTATATTATATTTTCTATCTAAAATGGCCAGTGTCATTAACGGCAGCCATCTTACCCATGACAATGACACGCTTAACATCACTGGGTGCTACGCGCCGACTAGTGGTGTGTAGACTGTATTGCGTGAAGTTACAGACAAATCGTTTTTACACACGGATCGCAAATTTGCAGATCTGCACGGCAGAAGTGTGCCAAAATCCACGTGTAAAAAGACGGCCAATCAGAGCTCCCGCCTGAGTTATAACTGATGACAGACATTTACAGATCTCAGTACGCATTTTCTTACACACACACAAATGTGAATACAGACACACAAATCTTATTACGCACACACAAATGTGAATACAGACACACAGATTTCTTTACACACACACAAATGTGAATACAGACACACAGATTTCTTTACACACACACACATGTGAATACAGACAGACACATCTTATTACGCACACACAAATGTGAATACACACAAATGTGAATACACACAAATCTTATTACACACACACAGATTGAGATACGCACACACAAATAATATTGTCTCAATAATACCCCCATAATTAAAGCTATTCCTCGTGCACCTCTATTTAAAAATTATTTCTCCCCATCTCTCTCTCTCTCTCTCCTAAGGGCTCTAGCACTTTGTTTTTAATTAAGTAGTCAGCCATAAGTGCCAAGCTGTACAATTGGAGGAGAAAGAAATAGATAGAAAATGTGCTTCTTCCACCTCCTTCATCCTCTCTGGAGGACACTTGTGATCAAAGGCAGGAACACAGTGTAGAGAGGGTGGCTGTTTGAGTGATGACTTGATGATGTCCCTGAGTCCGTGTTACACAACAACATCATTCAAATGATAATTAGAAATGAGCATTTCATTAACCACTAATTGCATACAATTAGATATGCGTTGTGAATCCGCTACAATCACCACGTGTGTACTGTATACTATTGTTGGAATGTTGTCGAGGTGTTAATTGCCATTGTCAAACACCGGCAGCTGAAGAAATAGGTGTCATGTGATCGATATAATCTTCAAATCTGCACTAATAAAACACACTCATTATTATTATACTTAGTAATAAAAAAGCAATCCCCTCCTGAGAATGCCATGATCGCCATGGAAACATCAACAGGTCCAGCAGCCCTGCGGTTGCCCACACTGACTCACAACAGTAAACTCACCATTTGTTCACAGAGCTGTCACTCAAAGGCTCCTGACTGACAGATGACTGTGTGTGTCCTGATTGGGTGGTCAGCTGTCAACCAGTGCCTGCATTAAGAGTTAGTTAAAGGACAATTCCGGTGCAAAATGAGACCATATGATCATAACACATGTCCACCGAGTTGGACCGTTCTCTGGGATCAGCTTTCATTCTAGTCGAATGTAACCAAAGTTCTCGAAAACCGCTAATTAGCTTCTAACGCTAGCTGTGGGGGCAGATATTCATGTAAAATAAATCGCAATTCTATACCACTAACAAGGCTCAAAATCGCACCACACTTCCACTGCAGCATAATGAGGGTCCCTACATGTAACACGAAGCATTGAGAACTTTGTAAGTATACAGACAGTTTATTAAAAAGAAAGTTTAGAAAGCCAGTGCCTTCACGAAAACAAGCGGGCGCCATCTTTGGAAAACAGTCACGACCAGTTGAGCGACGAACGCAGCCGGGAAAAGTACAAACACAAACCATTTTCTTCTCTTCTCTATGCACATGTACTCTTCGCACTTCACACACCTTCTACTAGATTGCACACCTTCTGATTCATTAACATCTCATGTGTATGCCTCTTCCGGCTCATTACGTTGCACGGCGTTCGTCGCTCGACTGGTCGTGACTGTTTTCTAAAGATGGCGCCCGCTTGTTTTCGTGAAGGCACTGGCTTTCTAAACTTTCTTTTTAATAAACTGTCTGTACACTTACAAAGTTCTCAATGCTTCGTTTTACATGTAGGGACCCTCATTATGCTACCATGGAAGTGTGGTGCGATTTTGAGCCTTGTTAGTGGTATAGAATTGCGATTTATTTTTACATGAATATCTGCCCCCACAGCTAGCGTTATAAGCTAATTAGCAGTTTTCGAGAACTTTGGTTCCATTCGACTAGAATGAAAACTGATCCCAGAGAACGGTCCAACTCGGTGGACATGTGTTATGATCATATGGTCTCATTTTGCGCCGGAATTGTCCTTTAAAGGTGCACTGTGTAGAATTTTGTGGCATCTAGTGGAACGAACTTGGTAGAAATGTAATATAATGTTCATAAGTATGTTTTCATTAGTTTATGATGACCTGAAAATAATAATAGTGTTTTCGTTCGCTTAGAATGAGCCGTGTATATCTACATGGGGAGCGGGTCGCCTTCCATGTTGCACCGCCATGTTGCACCGCCATGTTTCTACAGTAGCCCAGAACGGACAAACGGCTGTAGAGAAATTAAGCCTTCGCCGTTGCATATTGTTGTTGAGACTAAAATAGGTTAGTTCACCAACATTTAGTAGCTGGCCCGGGTGGGCGGAGTTACCCCATGTTCAATACGTTTTACCACTGGCGTAACAACATGATGATATAAACAAATAATAATTTTTTTGGGCCCCGCGGTTGTTGACGGGGGGGGGGGAAGTACAACTGGGGAAGATTCGAGCAGTTGTACTTATCGATTTGTGTTTGTGTTTTAAAAGAACACAAATATTTTTGTGAGAAATTATTTCACATACATTGAACATTTATTACACAAGTTGACATTCAGATTTGCACATATTCAAATTTTGTCCACAACTTCACATTGTTTGATACAGGTACACAAATATGTTTTGCACCAAATATACTATAACAATAGGAGCAAAAATGTGAGTGTGTCAGTTTTTTAATCTGTGACTTGTAAAATAGGATTTGTGCACTCGTAATTAAGAATTTGTGAATGTGTAAGTGTTGTGTTTTATTTGTGGAGAAAAAAAATCTACAAGTAGGCCTACACAACTCATAGAGTATGTGACTTCAAGTTTACTGATACGCATATAAAATCACTGTACACAACTACAAATTCCACTGTTAGAGGTGCTCAAATCTTTTGCACCAATAATACCTTCATAGGGTGTCTTCCTGCCCAGGAGGCGGGGCTTGTAACCGTCTGCAGCAGCACTCCTCTCTATAGAGCCATCGTTTGGTCAATATTTCTACACAATAGGCAAATTACAAAGTACCCTGCCCTAAACAATAGCCAAACTAAAGTGCAATTAAACCGGATACGTCTCACGTTACAAAATGTTCTGAATGGATATAATATATAATATAAAAATCTCTGTTTAGAAGTATATCCCGCTAGCTAAAAGTAAACAGTAAAAGCAGGAAAAAACGGTGGCCAGTGGAGCACCAGTGTGAATGTAACGCACAGTCTATAGTCTGTATAAAATACAGGTGACTTTCCATATGTGTACATGGGTGAAACTATCGCAGACTTCAACAAAAAAACAAAACGAGTAGGCCTACTCGTTGAGATTTGGATCATGTATTTAATTACAGATTTCTGGTATTTATTGCACCCCTAGCACCTACTGGCACCTTACTGGCCAGTACAGTTCACCGTAGCTTCTCCTATATCGTTGGAAAGGCAGAGGTGTGGGAACATAGACATATATACATAGACGCCTCATGACGTGCTGGAACGTAACCCAGCGTCGCCGCCATATTGATTGGGTCTCCTCACTCTAGTCTAGCATAGGAGTCAACGGGAGAGCAAGCTATGCCAGTATTTTGTGCAGCTTACGGTGCAGTATTGACACCAGATCGTGTGGGATTACCTTTAACAAGTAAGATTGAACAATAATTCTTATTATTTAAAAAAAAAAATATATATATATTAATTCGTCCTGTATCATAAATAAATCTCTGCCATTTGTAACAAACCAAACCGTGTGAAAATCCGGTAAAAATTGGGGGAGTTATGCTTATTATTGTAGTTGGGGATACACCTTCCTCCATAGAAATGAATGCACTGGGGGCGCACTGGGGACCCATCCAAGATGGCGGCCGCGCTGCTACGTCAGCTCTAACGGGCAGCGTCAAGGCTGCGGTATACTCGCCGTTCCCAAGCTGTCGCGCGACGTTGTGACGTCAAAATGACGTAGATCTCGCCGGCGCGACAGGATTTTGGCCCGAACGCGCCGTGTCGCGCACAGCTCTTTTTTTTTCAGCGGCGCGCGACAAAGCGGAAACAGAAACACGGACGAGTTCGAAGGCACATTGTAATGCGCCTTATTGCTAAGGCCTCTTTCTTTATATGTTCTGTTTTATTGTGTGGTGTATGCCTATAGTTTTTCGCTAATAAACCGTGGTTTTATGTAAGTGCTGTCTACTGTTGTTGTGGTCAAAGACGAGTGGAATTACGTGGCTGAAAAACAATCTCAAAGCGGCAGTAAGTTATAAAATAAAAGTAGGCTATATAGGCTAAGATAATCACCAAGTTATTAAGATGGATGCTTACAAACACTTCATATGAGAACTGCTGCCATACACTGGACTGTTGATGGCTGACCAGGTGGGGAAGTGATGTAGAATAATGTCGCGGCCACCAGCGCGAGTATAAATAGTTACCGTCCTCCCGTGACGTCACATTGTCGCGCGACAGCTTGGGAACGGCGAGTATACTGCGGCCTTCAGTCTATGAGGCGTCTATTGGCGCATTCTATTGTGCTCGGGACTTCGGGAAAAGCCGACCTCCACCTTGAGAAAGTGCAATAGAACTGGCAATCAGATCGGGGTTCCGAAACACAAGCTCGGGCTATTTTGGTGAAGACCGAGTCGGTTGGATTTACGTCACAGCGTCAATTACATAACCTACATAGCGTTACAATTGTATCAATAGCCACTTCTGCTAACGTTACTGTTACACCAACACACATTTTAAGTTCTGTGATAGCCTAGGTTACATGATATTTAAATAAACAAAATTATACTTAGGCTACATCATGCGCCGTCTGTGTTCAGTCATAGTCCTGAAGTAGTTGATTATTGCCGATATGACTTGCTTATAATATTCATGAGCTAACAAAACAGACATTAAACTTTCTCGGGCATCCATGTTTTCCCCAATTGTTGCAATGGAACGCATTTACATCTGATGTCGGGAGAACGGACTCGGATTAATCGACTACCGACATTCAATAGAATGCGGCATATGTATATGTCTATGTGTGGGAAGGGGGGGGGTGGGGGTTGTAATCTGCAACCTCACCACTAGATGCCACTACATTTTACACACTGTACATTAAAACACATTTACTCCTGTATATCACAATTACAACAAAAGCTTAATAAAGAATAAAATGTTTATTGAAACTTTTTTTACATTTATTTGAGAAATTATTTGCCATCTTATTTTGTTAAATGTTTGTTTTAGTTGCTAAAGATGACAAAGGTGTCAACCGAGCATGGCGACATCCAGCGGTCAGGAGCACTAAGGAGTTAAATTTCTTACCCAAGGAAACCTCCTCACTATGACCAGCGGGAGCAGAGCATCAAACCAGCGACACCTGCACCCATGCTGCTGTGGCCGATGAAGACATTCTGCTCCAGAGGTTTTCCCCCTTTGTTTTGACATGTTCTCATATATTATTAGTTTAGACATCCGATATTATGACCACATTGCACTGAGCTGCCCCAGTCCATTAGGACCCTAAGTGTACCTTGTTGCACCAATATCTCTCGACTGTCTCTGATCTCTTTTCCCCAGTGCACGTGTATCGTTCTCCTGGTTCTGTGTGATGGAGCGCTGTCCTTTGTATCTCCTATTAAAGGTGCAGTGTGTAAAAATGAGTGTCATCTAGCAGTGAGGTTGCAGATTACAACAAACTGAATACCCCCCCCACACACACACACACACACACCTCACCCTTTCCAACGACATAGGAGAAGCTACGGTGGTCTGTACTGGCCTGTAATTATGAAGGTATATTTGGTGCAAAAGTCACGAGCACATTTAACTACAGATTTCGCATGCGCACACTAAAGTCACAAACGTGTAACTGTAAATTTGAAGTTGTATTTTTTTTTCCTATACCTTGTTAACACAAATCCTTGTTACAGGTACACAAATCCTATCCTGTGCATCACAACTTCCTGGCCTTATGCACTCAAGACTTTTGCCCCAAATGCACTGCAACGATTGGGGCAAAACACATTTGCACATCCGTGTTTCATAATCTGAGAACATGCACAACATTCGTGCATTTGTAAACCGTAAATTTGAAGTTGTACATATTTTCGTTTTACCTTGTTAACACAAAATAGGGCTACGGGTTCACAAATCCTTGTTACAGGTACACAAATCCTATCCTGTGCATCACAACTTTCAAGTGTCATGCCCTCAACACTTTCGCCCCAAATACACTGCAACGATTGGGGCAAAACACATTCGCACATCCGTGTTTCATAATCTGAGAACATGCACAACATTCGTGCATTTGTAAACCCAAATGTGAACTAATGCATCAGAAGTTGTGCATCTGTGAAATATTTTCTCATTATAAAATGGTATTAGATCGCTGTGGTCATTGAGCATTTTCTTGCACAACTACAAGTCAATTGATACAAGTGTTCGAATCTGCTTCTACGAGTTTGCAGCTGTTGTTTTCCGTACGGATACTTTTGCACCATATACACCACCTAGCGAGGTGCAAAACGGAGTTGTACTTGTGCACGCCGAGCGAATCGATCGAAAAGAAAACAAGGCGGCCGGATCTGGATCCTGGATCGCGCCCAGGCATCCCTGCTCATATCAAAGTAAGTAACCTCCGCTTGTTTCCTCATCAATAAAGGACAAGGACGCACGATTTATAGATTTTCTTTTCACAAAGTGAGACAGATATTTGTTGTGGTGTTAAGTTAAATTACGACCTTATTATTCACATATTCTTGAAGTATCTATCTATCTATCTATCTATCTATCTATCTATCGATCTATCTATCTATCTATCTATCTATCTATCTATCGATCTATCTAATGTCTGCACAGCAAACACTGCTTGCAACAAAGCCTCAGCCAATATATTGACTAGTCTTGCTTTTATGCATGATATGTACTGCGGTCAAGCCAGCCGTTCCTCCGATCACCGTGGTCAAATGAGCCGCACTTACATTTCGAGTGTACAAATATTCTCAGCATTACGGTAGAAGCGGCGAAACGGGCGAAACCGCGTATTCACTTCCGGTTTCTCAAAATAAATGTATTAAGAACCGTAAGCTATAATTAAAACCTACATTTAAATGAAATATGTTGTATTACAGTGTTTCATACGCCCATGATGAATGAAAAACTTAATATCAAGTATCTTTATTGCAACAATGTGGAGAAATGCCAAACTAAAAGTCCCATATTTGTGCTTCCAAGTGGCATGTTTTGTTGTATTTGAACTGCTGTAAAATCACTTTGCTCAATATTCCCTGACTATGGGTGGTATATTTGACTTCTACACATGTAAGACTACCCCCACATGCAATATCAAGCATTTTTACTGTACCATTTTGGAGATATTCTACAATAAAAGTCCCATATGTGTACCTCCGGATAGCACAATTGCATATATTTGAACTACTGTAAAATCACTTTGCTCAATATTCCCTGACTATGGATGGTATATTTGACTTCTACACATGTAAGACTATACCCACATGCAATATCAAGCATTTTTACTGTACCATTTTGGAGATATTGTACAATAAAAGTCCCATATGTGTACCTTCGGATGGCACAATTGCATATATTTGAGCTGCTGTAAAATCACTTTGCTCAATATTCCCTGACTATGGGTGGTATATTTGACTTCTACACATGTAAGACTATACCCACATGCAATATCAAGCATTTTTACTGTACCATTTTGGAGATATTCTACAATAAAAGTCCCATATGTGTACCTTCGGATAGCACAATTGCATATATTTGAACTGCTGTAAAATCACTTTGCTCAATATTCCCTGGCTATGGGTGGTATATTTGACTTCTACACATGTAAGACTACCCCCACATGCAATATCAAGCATTTTTACTGTACCATTTTGGAGAAATTCAACAATAAAAGTCCCATATGTGTACCTTCGGATAGCACAATTGGATATATTTGAACTGCTGTAAAATCACTTTGCTCAATATTCCCTGGCTATGATTGGTATATTTGACTTCTACACATCTAAGACTACCCCCACACTCAATATCAAGCATTTTTACTTTACCATTTTGGAGATATTCTACAATAATTCATCATGGGCGTATGAAACACTGTAATACAACATATTTCATTTAAATGTAGGTTTTAATTATAGCTTACGGTTCTTAATACATTTATTTTGAGAAACCGGAAGTGAATACGCGGTTTCGCCCGTTTCGCCGCTTCTACCGTAATGCTGAGAATATTTGTACACTCGAAATGTAAGTGCGGCTCATTTGACCACGGTGATCGGAGGAACGGCTGGCTTGACCGCAGTACATATCATGCATAAAAGCAAGACTAGTCAATATATTGGCTGAGGCTTTGTTGCAAGCAGTGTTTGCTGTGCAGACATTAGATAGATCGATCGATAGATAGATAGATAGATAGATAGATAGATAGATAGATAGATAGATAGATAGATACTTCAAGAATATGTGAATAATAAGGTCGTAATTTAACTTAACACCACAACAAATATCTGTCTCACTTTGTGAAAAGAAAATCTATAAATCGTGCGTCCTTGTCCTTTATTGATGAGGAAACAAGCGGAGGTTACTTACTTTGATATGAGCAGGGATGCCTGGGCGCGATCCAGGATCCAGATCCGGCCGCCTTGTTTTCTTTTCGATCGATTCGCTCGGCGTGCACAAGTACAACTCTGTTTTGCACCTCGCTAGGTGGTGTATATGGTGCAAAAGTATCCGTACGGAAAACAACAGCTGCAAACTCGTAGAAGCAGATTCGAACACTTGTATCAATTGACTTGTAGTTGTGCAAGAAAATGCTCAATGACGATCTAATACCATTTTATAATGAGAAAATATTTCACAGATGCACAACTTCTGATGCATTAGTTCACATTTGGGTTTACAAATGCACGAATGTTGTGCATGTTCTCAGATTATGAAACACGGATGTGCGAATGTGTTTTGCCCCAATCGTTGCAGTGTATTTGGGGCGAAAGTGTTGAGGGCATGACACTTGAAAGTTGTGATGCACAGGATAGGATTTGTGTACCTGTAACAAGGATTTGTGAACCCGTAGCCCTATTTTGTGTTAACAAGGTAAAACGAAAATATGTACAACTTCAAATTTACGGTTTACAAATGCACGAATGTTGTGCATGTTCTCAGATTATGAAACACGGATGTGCAAATGTGTTTTGCCCCAATCGTTGCAGTGCATTTGGGGCAAAAGTCTTGAGTGCATAAGGCCAGGAAGTTGTGATGCACAGGATAGGATTTGTGTACCTGTAACAAGGATTTGTGAACCCGTAACAAGGATTTGTGAACCCGTAACAAGGATTTGTGTTAACAAGGTATAGGAAAAAAAAATACAACTTCAAATTTACAGTTACACGTTTGTGACTTTAGTGTGCGCATGCGAAATCTGTAGTTAAATGTGCTCGTGACTTTTGCACCAAATATACCTTCATATGTAATGTGCAAGTAGGTACTAGGGGTGCAATAAATACCGGTAACAATTGAATACACGGTCGATATCTCAACGAGTACTCGTATTGGTTTTTTTTTGTTTAAGTCTGCAATAGTTTCCACCAATGAACACATATGGAAAGTCATCTGTATGCAGTATGTGTGTTACATTCACACTGGAGCTCCACTGGCCAAGCAGTTTTTTACCTGCTTTTTCCTGTTGTAGAGCTAGCAGGATACACATCTAAACAGAGATTTTAATGTTATATTCATTCAGAACATTTTGCAATGTGAGACGTATCGGTTTAATTACACAATCACTCATAGCTCTGATCGGGTCTTTAGTATCTCCGCGTCAGATAACTGTAATTCGGAATGTGTGAATATCTGTTGAATATCCAATATTTTTCTAACTTATAAAACACTTTCAGATGCCATAAACTGCTATAGAGATGTGTGGTTATTTTAATACACCACCACAGTAGTGCTATGCTGCTATAAATGTCACATTCAGTTTTGATGGTGGGACGTTCCTGGTGGGATACACTACAATTTACTGTTGTAGAGCTAGCGGGATACACTTCTAAACAGCGATTTTAATGTTATATCCATTCAGAACATTTTGTAACGTGAGAGGTATCCCGTTTAATTGCACTTTAGTTAGACTATTGTTTAGGGCACGTTACTTTGTAATTTGCCTGTTTGCCTGTAGAAATATTGATCAAACGTGTGAGCAGTGCTGCTGCAGACGGTTACACTAGGAAGCCCCGCCTCCTGGGCAGGTAGACACCGCTAGATACACGGGACTCGTACCAGTGATCACGTCTTTAGTTCACCATGTCTTGGGTTACTTGGGTTAACTGTAGAAACATGCCGGTGCAACATGGTGGCCTCCGTAGAAGGGGACCCATTCCCTATGTAGATATAAACGGCTCATTCTAAGCGAACGAAAACACGATTATTATTTTCAGGTTGTTATACACTAATTAAAACATACTTATGAATATTATATTCAATTTCTGCCAAGTCTGTTCCACTAGATGCCACAAAATTCTACACAGTGTACCTTTAAGGGTTTGCATGTTCCATTGATGAAGGAGTAAATGCACCCCCCATTCCTCACTCTTGAAGTCGGCCTGTAAAGGACATGCGGCGGAGAGGCTGGCTTGTCATCATTTGTGACACAGCCCGGTGATCAAAGTCCCAGGTTCACAGAGAGGGAGAGCTCTCAGGGGGGCACACCTGAACCCCCCCCCCCCCTGCCCCCACATACACACACATAAATTGCAACACAAACTCACACACACATTACCATGCAAACACGTAAGCATACACACACACAAACACAAGCGCACACACACACACACACACACACACACACACATATTACCATGCAAACACCTATGCACACATAAGCATAAACACACACACTGACACACAAATACATGCACATTTTGCAGTGCTGGGCACCATTTCCCCTTATTTGACGTGATAAGGACACATACATTATACCTTATCATTCTAAATCTAATTGCCTAACGGTTTCTCCTATCACAAAAGCTTAAGTCTCCTGTTTCGCTTTCATCCATGCCTCTCCTCCTGTACCACTTCAACATATGCCACATCCCACGCAAGTCAGTCAAACAAGACACTCTCCAACAATGATTTGGAGCGGCACTGCTCTTTGCATTGTGGCTTATGAAGCCAGTGTACCATGAACCTCTGTGCTGAAGAACACCACTGCAGTGACTTACTGCAGTTATTTACATGTTTACATTTTTGCATGGAAGTGTAGCTTGGGCCCTCCATCTGCCCAGCATCCACCCCCTGGAGAGTGACTGTGTGTGTGTGTGTGTGTGGGGGGGGGGGGGGGGGTGGGGGGGTGGCTGTGTTGGATGAGGGGAATGTTACTGAAAAATAATGGACTGTAAAATAATAATTTAGCTATGCTAGGGCCCTGGTGTAAAGTTGTTCACCACAAACTCACCACTTAGTTAGGACTAACTTAAAGATTAATTTGTCTGTTAGGGACCGGGGGTATGTTAGTGAACAGCGTACGTTAGGGACCGGGGGTATATTAGTGAACAGTGTACATTAGAGACCGGGGGTATATTAGGGACTGGAGGTATGTTAGTGAACAGTGTATGTTAGGGATATTAGGGATAGAGGGTATGTTAGTAACCCAGGTATGTTAGGGAGGGCCGCTAGGGGGTACATTAGGGACTGTGGTACATTACGGACCGGGCATATGTTCAGGATCAGGGTAATGTTGGGATTGCGGGTATGTATACGGCCGGTGTAACATGTTAGGGACTAGGACCATGGTACATGAGGGTTACCTCAGGGACCAGTTGGTATGTGGGTGGCTTGGGAGGCAGGTCTCTAGCTCCAGGTCTGCTTGTCTGTCCCCATGCCCATCACGGTCAAAGCAGACCCATCCGAGTCCCAGGGGAGCCTGCGTTCCCAGCCAACTCAGCACCACATCTGTTGACAGCAGGGAATTCAGCTGTGAGATTGGGTGCTTTCAGCCTGGTTGACGCTGTGTCATCCTCCCTAATTACTTATTCTCTCTCTCTCTCTCTCTCTCTCTCTCTCTCTCTCTCTCTCTCTCTCTCTCTCTCTCTCTCTCTCTCAGCCATGTACATGTGGCTCATTATGAGGACAGATTTGTTTTTATTTTTGTTCTTTCGTTATAGGTTCATGAATAGTGTTTCCCCTTGTGTTGCCATGGCATTGACTTGGATACTTGGACACACCGGAAACACACATAGAAATCTTGTAGGGCACATTCCTCTGTTCATCTTTCCATTATACATCTTACTTTGAATTCCAGCTTCATGAGGATGCAATATGTTCTCTTTCAAAGATGTACTACAAAGCACAAAATGTATTTTTTGAAAGGATTTTTTTTCCTTCAAAGAACAATAACAAGGTTAGCACCGAAAAGTGGTCATTGTGGGCACCATGAGAAATCTTCCATGGCCAACAAAATGCCGATTGTACAGGACAGCTCCTTATTAGCAGTAAAATACTCTGGTTATCTCTTAGGGACCTACAGTAGGATGTTCACATTGGGCACAGCCTACCTCCATAACTGAGAAACACATCCTCTCCCCAAAGCATTACACAGCAATGTCTTTTCTTCAGACATGCTAAAATAATATATCTGTACTTCACTCATACATAGGTCGTCCTCCTCTCTAGCTTGTCCAAAAGACCCTGAGGTCCCACTCTAGACACTACACCAGACCCTGGTCTCCGTGACAAGGGATGCAGGTTCCGATGTCAGCCGGGACACAAACAGACCAAAGCTGGACAATGTCTTCTCAATAAAACATATACGGTTATAATAGATAACCTACTGAGTACATTTCAACATATGGACGACATAACAGCCTTTCGCTCTTCTGTCCAAATGGTCCAGGTTATCAAGTGACCACATAGGTAACCGAGGGTCATTGGCCATCAAATAAATTGCTCCATTGACACAATGTTCCTGAAAAGCCACTTTAGAGATGTTCCACGGTGCCTGAGTAAACTTTAGAGTGAAATGTCAAATCCCGCTGGGTTAATACCTTAGGGAGGTAGTCTCGTAGAGTTATCTTTCACAGATAAGGACCCCGTTTACACGTCAACCTTTTTCCAAAGAGCCTTTTTTAACTTCAAGTGTCTTAAAAAGTAGTCTTTTACTTAAAGTAGCTGTAGACAACTTTTTTGCTTTAACGTATCAATATGAAGTAAATGTTGATTGCACAGTCTAATGGCTACAGAATAATGACACCACCAGCGTTTAGATTGGTTCCCTTAGCTTCCCCATAAGCCTCGCTTTCACTATGCAGCTCTGTCTGCCACCGGGTACGATCTGCCGGGAAAAATGAAGCCTCACTTTACGGCACAAAGAAAACGCAGCAACCATTGCGGGTGCAACCAAACCAGGAGGAATAGCACTTTTGTTTACCCGGTAGCCATTGGTAGATATCCTCATTAGCTATCACCAGTAGCTATCCCCAGTAGCTATCCCCAGTAGTGGAAATGGCGGATGGTGGAACAACCGAAGTAAAGCCAATCTGATGATACTACTTATATCGGTACTCTATGTTTTTGAGTATACTACCTGAATAAAACCTCATGTCACAACTCGTCAGGCGGTCCAGTCAGGCTGCCAACCCAGTTCGCTTTTCACAACACATACTAAAGAATTTGTATATTCATGTCATTATAGACTAAATGAATGAATAAACTCTCGGTTTTCCTCCTAATGTTGTCTTCTACTCCACCCGACACCAACCCCTGCTGCCGATACTGTTTGTGCGAAGCAATATTCAAACTATGGTATTACTATGCAATGCACATAATTACAATAGTTTTTGCCTGTTCCCCAAAAAATGATGTCAATTTCACTTTACCTCCTCAGTCTTGTGTTGTTAGTGGCATAGACATATATACATAGACGCCTCATAGACTGACGCTGCCCGTTAGAGCTGACGTAGCAGCGCGGCCGCCATCTTGGATGGGTCCCCAGTGCGCCCCCAGTGCATTCATTTCTACTGAGGAAGGTGTATCCCCAACTACAATAATAAGCATAACTCCCCGAATTTTTACCGGATTTTCACACTGTTTGGTTTGTTACAAATGGCAGAGATTTATTTATGATACAGGACGAATTAATTATTATTATATTTTTTTTAAATAATAAGAATTATTGTTCAATCTTACTTGTGAAAGGTAATCCCACGTGATCTGGTGTCAATACTGAGCCGTAAGCTGCACAAAATACTGGCAGCTTGCTCTCCCGTTGACTCCTATTCTAGACTAGAGTGAGGAGTCCCAACCAATATGGCGGCGACGCTGGGTTACGTTCCATCACGTCATGAGGCGTCTATGTATATACAGTATGTCTATGGTTAGTGGTTGCTAGGCTTTGAGGAAACGTAAAGCGATCCGGTTTGTCTTTGCGACAGCGGCGCAAAAATAATACCACTTTGTGGGAAAAGTTGAAAAGTTGTCTACAGTCCCTTTAAGTAAAAGTAAATGTACCACATTGACATTTGTCCTTAAGTAAAAGTACAGAAGTACTTGCTCTTAAATGTACTTCATTATTAAAAGTAAAAGTACTTAAATACCATATCAAATGTCCATTATGTCAAAAAGATTAATACGGCATCAGGGTGGGACTGGGGCTGAATAACGACCCTGGACTGTGAAACAGACCGGCCGGTGAAACTAAGATTAATGCAGACTAATGATGTATTTGTTGCATGGTGGCGTGGCCACCATTAATTATAGACCGACTGTTGGGGGAATCCCCCGGTTCTCCCGACGGCCGGTCCGACACTGTTTGCACTGCAGCAAACAATGCAAATGTGCAGCTGCCAGCTGGTTTCTATGGAAGCATTTTTAGGACAATAGGCTAATCAAATGAAAATGCAATGTTGAAAATGAAAATGCAATAGCACTAATGCTTTTTTATTTTTCATAATATAAAGGCATTATTTAAGTCATAAATAAAATGAAAATGCAATCATCCAATTTGTATTTTCCAAAAATGCCCCCGCAATAAAGTGGACAATATTCAAATGAAAATTAAAAGTCGAAAATGAAAATGTAATAGCACAAATGCTTTTCATTTTTCATAATATGAACAGCATTATTTGAGTCATAAATAAAATGAAAATGCAATTATACAATTTGCATTTGAATTTGCCAAACATAAGTGGACAATATTCAAATGCAAATGAAAGTCAAATTGCGTTTGCATTTTCAAACTATGCCCCGCGTTAAAGTGGACAATATTCAAATACAAATGAGTGGGCAAAACTGCACCCATTGGATAACAGGCTGAACATGAACATCAGTGTCACTGTCTAATTAAATCGTGTCCCGGAGCCGGATTCAATAGATAGATTACATCAGTGCACAGAGGCTTCAGATTGGTTGCAAAATACGTCACACACATGAAAGCTGAAGGGTCTGAATGATCCGCTTGTGTTGTTCCTGATGGATATAACATCTGTAAATCTCTGTTTAGAAGTGTATCCCGCTAGCTCTACGACAGTAACAACAGGTAAAAAAAAGTGGCCAGTGGTGCTACAGTGTGAATGTAGATTCAGTTGGTTGTAATCTGCAACCTCACCGCTAGACGTCACTAAATTTTACACACTGTACCTTTAAATTAAAGTCTACAGATAGGCCTTGGAAAAAAAGTACAGCCAGGAGAGCCTGTCCACTCCCATACGCACATGTGCCTCCACAATACATGAACTCTGCTCAGAACATATAACTTCAACAAAGTATCAAGCAGCAAGTCTGTTCTTTCTGTAAACCTCGTCTTACAGAAGCAGACACGTGTTCTGCACACATGTCTAACATGGCTTCTATCATAGTTTAAGCCATGCCTTGAAAGACCCAAGCCAAACACTGTGACCCCTGGATTAGGGATTACCCACCACAAACACAATGACATGGGATTAGGCTTTTGTTTTTCAGTGTCCACTGTAAGGGTTTGAGCCAAACTTCTATATACTATATACACCACTATAAAATATAGGCCTACACATTGATTTCCTAATGTGGCTTTTCTGTATAAGATAGTTTGTGTGTGTTCGTGTTTGCGTGTGTGTGTGTGTGTGTGTGTGTGTGTGTGTGTGTGTGTGTGCGTGTGTGATAAAACGATAGGCACATTCAGGCCCGGCCCAAGCCTCTAGGGGGCGGGGGGGGGGGGGGGGGGGGGGGGGGTGCTGGCGGAACATTTCGGTTGCGCGATTGTTGAGCAGGGGGGGGGGGGGGGGGTTGGGGGCCCCCTGGGGGACCGGGGGCCCTAAGCAGCCGCTTAGTTCGCTTATGCCTCGGGCTCTGGGCACATTATATGTTAAATACAATTTCTGCAGAATGATTGAGTTGACGTGCATGCATGCGTGTGTGTGTGTTTGTGTGTGTGTGTTTGTGTGGTAAAACGATAGGCATATTTTATCGTAAATAAAATGTCCGCAGAATGATTGAGTTGACTTGCATGAAATGCGTGTGTGTGTGTGTGTGTGTGTGTGTGTGTGTGTGTGTGTGTGTGTGTGGTATTACGATGGGTATCTTATATTGGGAAATAGAAATACCGCAGTATGATTGAGCTGTCACTTATGAAGAAGGGGCGGGACGACTGGGGGCCTGGATTGCTGTGGGCGTGGCCACACGTACCTCGCGGACCAATGAGGTCGTGCCTTCCGGCGGAGGGCTGGCCTAACGTGGTTATTTGTTGTAGTAGGCCTATATATATGAGTGTGGCGCGGACCGCCTGCACTGACTTTTCATGTCAGATGTGGTCTCTTTGTCTTTTTGAGGGTGCCATCGAGGAAACACCGTTGGTCTATTTCGTCTTGGCTTGAACCTTCCCGGAGCGTCATGAGACAATTAAAGGTAAAAGAAAATAAATAAATAAATAAAATAATAATAGTAATAATAAACTGTTTATTCCTGTCATATTTTAGTGAGCTAAATGGGGTTGCGTTCATGGATGAACTTTAAAAAGCGCGTCTTGGAATACGAGAGCGTCGGGTTTTGCTGTGGGACTGCAGGATTAAAGTGGATTAAAAGGGTAGTGAGATGATCCAGCTGTGTCCGATGAGATGTATTTACTACAGCCCGCTGTCAAGTCTAACCATGATGTCATCATCTGTTCCGTCCCGTACAGCGGCTGCCGGACGCGTGACAGCATCAGCATCAGCACCAGTGCGTGAGTGCGCGCGCCCATGTCCCGGAGCCAGATGTGTTCACTCCTCCAGCTGCTGCCCGCGCAGCCGTAAGACAGCGGCATGCCGCCGGAGACGCGTGCGTCCTCCTCCGCAAAACCCCGATGACATTCCCCCCCACCCTGCTTGGCCCCACCACGGTGAAGTGATGTCGGAGGCGGCCGCCGCCTTGGACGCGGCGCACTGCGCGGCGTGCTGCTGCGCGCCGACCAGCAGCAAGATCCTCATGGTGGTGTTTCTGGTGCTGCTGACCCTCGCCATCCTGCTGGGCAACCTCGTCACGCTGGCCGTGGTGCTGGGCACCAAGCACTTCCACACGCCGCAGGGATACCTGAAGGCGTCGCTGGCCGCGGCAGACCTGGCCGTGGGCGCGCTGGTGGTGCCGCTCACCGTTTACGCGGAGGTGTCCCTCATGGTGCGGGACGCCGCGCCGGACTGGGTCTGGCACAACTCCCAGGCGACGGCGGGGACGACGGGGACGACGAGGGCGACGGGTTTCCACCCGTGCACCGTCATCGGGCCCGTGTTCGCCGGCTGCACCCTGGTGTCCATCTCCACCATCTTCCTGCTGACCGTGGAGCGGAGCATCGCCGTGCTGCGGCCGCTGCACAAGGAGTCGGTGATCACGCGCAGGAGGACCACCGTGCTCATCGCCTCGTCGTGGGTGGGCAGCTTCCTGCTGGCCGTGTGTCCCGTCGTGTTCAGCGACGAGATCGCCCTGGAGTACAACTCCTGCAGCCGCATGTGCAATTACGCGCTGGGCAGCGGCGGCGGTGCCACCGCCGTCGGCGGCGAGTTTCCGAGCCGCGCGTGGAAAATACTGCTACTCTTCCCCGCGTTTGACTTCACGCTGCTGGGCGGCACCGTGGTGATCAACGTCATCTCGCTGTCCACCATCAGGCGGTACTCCAAGCGCAGGAAACATCTGGCGGAGAGCGAGTGCCAGAGCGCGTCCAAGCCCACCTTCTCAGACATCAAGGCGGCCAAGATCATCGGGACGTTGACGCTGGTGTTCACCGTGTCCTTCACGCCCATCGCCGTGTTCGTCGTGGGAAATGTCCTGGGAAATGAGTGGTGCAACTTCTCCTTCTTCTCCTTTTGGATATTGGCGTCAAACAGTGGCTTGAATGTCATCATTTACAGCGTGCGCGACCATAAATTCAGAATGCGTGCGCAGAAGCTGTTGTTTCCTTGTTCCTTCAGTAAGAGCGCGCCTAACACCTGACACTTTGAAAAAGCAGACTTTAGAAAACAACAACAATAACGACGACAACGACGACGGGATGGCTATTTCATGGATGTTTTTGACGCATGGATACGTTGTTCGTGGCTCTGTCAGTAGCCTACACATTGATGTTGTCTTTATGAGACTTGGCTGCATGCTATGATGATGATGATGATGATGATGATGATGATGATGATGATGATGATGATGATGATGATGATGATGATGATGATTTGATGTAGGCCTACTAATCTGTCGGGAGCCTTTGTGGGTTAAACAAATAAAAATGTTATTTTATTTTATAAAAGCCTACTCTTTATATTTTACTCATTGTATTATTTTGTGTCTGCGCAAGAAGAACCAAAAAAAAGCGGCCCATTTATATATATATATATATATATATATATATATATATATATATATATAGGCCTATATATATATATATATATATATATATATATATATATATATATATAATGGGCCTATTATTGATCTATTAATGACACACACACACACACACACACACGCATGCACGCACCTCCAGCCAACACGCGCGCTCACGTCAGCGATCATCCACGGTGTCAAAGTGCGCCTAGGTAGTGGAGTTAACGCGATAGTACGTAGTTGTTGGGAGGAAGAAAAACGAGAGTCACGTGTGAACCGCTGTTTCAGCCCCGTGGGTGAAACCACGCGGAGACGAATAGCGATGCAGACGTGCAGGGGCCCTTTGCAATAGGGCTAGGCTACTGTTGGAGTGAGGGGGTGGGAGGATGGGGAGGATGTGGAGGATGGGGAGGATGGGGGGGGGGATGAAGCAATGCCCGGGAGCTTGTGTGCAAGGGAAGAAAATGAGCAAGATGCCCTAGAGGAGGAAGAGTAACATGTTATTTATAGATGTCCTACGGTAGAGCCTGGCCCTTTGACACTACATTTGATTAATGCACCTGTGGTGTCTGGTGTGCAGGTCTGTCCGTTTCACAGTTAAATATAGACATTACACAACATACAGCACCGTATACGCACTGCTGGCATGCTATTCGGTGGCGCAAAACACACATGGTGTCCCTTTGGCCAACAAAGCAGCTTTTTTTCAAACTATAAGGCCATTGTCACGTTCTGTTTGTATCATGCTAGAAGCGGGAGGAGCAAAGGAGGCGGGAGAGGAGGAGGAGGAGGAGGGATGGGGAGGAGGGATGGGGAGGAGGAGGAGGGGATCACGTTTGCATGCAGATGGTTATTATCCTTTGGAGCAGGCTGGGGGGAGGGAGGGGGAGGGGGGAGCATCAGAGTTTCCCCTGGTCCTCCATAGTAAAATCCACATCCAAGACATGCCGGCCTATAGTCTGGGCGGGGTGGGGGTGACGCCACAGGGCCTGTCTACCGAGATGCTCCTTGCTCTCGTCAGCGCCGGGAGTACGGAGGTGAGGGCCCATGTGTGGTCATGTGACATGGGAGCTGTCTGAGAGCTGGAGTGTGTGTCTGATCTGAACTGACGGAGAAGAAGGAGGTGAAAGCGTGTGTGTGATCTGAACTGACGGAGAAGGAGGTGAAAGTGTGTGTGTGATCTGAACTGATGGAGAAGGAGGAGGTGAAAGTGTGTGTGTGATCTGAACTGATGGAGAAGGAGGTGAAAGTGTGTGTGTGATCTGAACTGATGGAGAAGAAGGAGGTGAAAGTGTGTGTGTGATCTGAACTGATGGAGAAGAAGGAGGTGAAAGTGTGTGTGTGATCTGAACTGATGGAGAAGAAGGAGGTGAAAGTGTGTGTGTGATCCGAACTGATGGACAAAAGCATCAGCTAAATGCCCCTAAATGTAGAAGCAGGTGAGAGTGTGTGTGATCTGAACTGATGGAGAAGGAGGTGAGAGTGTGTGATCTGAGAAGGAGGTGAGAGTGTGTGTGTAATCTGAACTGACGGAGAAGAAGGAGGTGAGAGTATGTGTGTGTGTGATCTGAACTGACTGAGAAGAAGGAGGTGAGAATATGTGTGTGTGTGGTCTGAACTGACTGAGAAGGAGGTGAGAGTGTGTGTGATCTGAACTGACTGAGAAGGAGGTGAGAGTGTGTGTGATCTGAACTGATGGAGAAGAAGGAGGTGAGTGCAGTGGCGTGCACAGACTTTTTGAAGGGCAGGGGCGGAAAGAAAAAAAAGGGCACATATAGCGCGTCCTCACCACTGTAGAGGGCACTTTAGACACGTTTTATGTTATACAAATGGCACATTATATAGCCTTAAAACAGACTAACTAGACAGACTACTCAGGTTAGTTTGCTGTTAGGATCAGCATCCAGGAGAACTGTGGATTACAACGTTGGACTGTGAAGAACACACAGCGACATGGATGAATTAAAAAAAATACGTAGGGGGTCTGGGGATCTTCCCCCAGAAAATGTTCAATTAAGTAGATGCCATTTCCTGTATTCTAGTGCATTTTAACACCATATTAGCACCAGATAATCCAAACTGGTTCTCTGAGGTATAGTATAGAGATATAGTTCAACAAAGGGCCCAACATAAAAGTCATCGCAACAGTAATGTGTCATAGTATTTCTTGGTCCTAATAGTCTTCTAGAGTTTAATATATTTTCTTCATCCAAGAGGGCTCTGTGATAAAATCACACAGGGAACAATACACATTTAAACTCAAAAGAAACAAACTATGATGAAGCACGAGAATAAGTGCTGCTCCATTGCTGCAGGTGGCAAGGATGAATCAAGTCTCAAGTCTTTAAACACAAGTGTTAGTCAAGTCTCAAGTATTTGAGGTATAAACCAAGTCCAGTCTCAAGTGTTTGACCTCAAGTTTTAAATCACAATAAATTACAACTCGTTCATGTCTCTAAAATTAGCTAGCCTAAATGTATCTAGCCTTCACAAAATCCAGGAAATCTGCTTTGCACGGATGACTGCATTATCTACTTTTATTGCAAAGTATATCATAATAGGCCTATACACTAAAGCTATATTCACAGTTTATAATGCTCACCCAGCTCTGTTCTACTTAGCTGATCATCACACTGGTCTCTCTCTCCCTCTCAACTAGCTGCTAGCATTAGCCACTAGCCTACTCAATAGCATTAGCCTACTAACAAGACTTTCTGTCCTTAACTAACAAACTAAAGTTTAAAAGGCATTTTCAATAAAGCATTTTTAAAAATGATCCCAGATGCTTAGCCCGGCAGGGAGTCAACTTAAACCTGGCGGAAACCCTGATATGCAATGCTAACCCAACTTTTAACTTTACTTGCTAGCTTTGAAAAGCTATTCCCACAAGACGTAGTGAGGTAGCTCCTCCTTAAACATGCAACAGGCATCTCTACCTAATAATAGAACTTAGTTAACTTAAGTTAAAGTTAAGTTAAGTTGAAGTTAACTTAATTTACTAGAAGAGGGCAGTTGAGTGTTTTTTCCACCCAAGAGGGCAAGTGTATTTTGCCAACCAGGAGGGCACTTTAGCACACGTTTTGGCTCCCAAGAGGGCACTTTAGCATGTGTTTTGGCTCCCAAGGGGGCACTTGAGGGCACTTTAGCACGTGTTTTGACTCATAAGGGGGCACTTTAGCACGCGTTTTGGCTCCCAAGAGGGCACTTGAGGGCACTTTAGCACGCGTTTTGGCTCCCAAGAGGGCACTTGAGGGCACTTTAGCACGCGTTTTGGCTCCCAAGGGGGCACTTGAGGGCACTTTAGCACGCGTTTTGGCTCCCAAGGGGGCACTTGAGGGCACTTTAGCACGCGTTTTGGCTCCCAAGAAGGCACTTAAGCACGCGTTTTTCAACAATTGAGCCACGAGGGGGGGCAACCGCCCCCTGCCCCCCCCCTGTGCACGTCACTGGGTGAGTGTGTGCAACAGAGAAAATGGGGGCAAAATGAGATCTATAGACAGAGAGACACACACTCTTTTTGCGCTGTGGCTCTCTCTCTCTCTGTCCACCCCGTCTCTCTCTTCTCTTTCTCTCGGCTCTGTCAAGATATAAAGATATAACATCAATATACAATCATAGAAAGAGCGGGGAGACTTTCGTCCAATTTTTCTCCATCAAACCACAGCACCTACATCTTACCTGGTTGACATTGCAATCACACTTTGGGTTTTGAACAGCGTACAACACGTCTACGTGTTCCAACCTGGGGTTGTTACGCCCAGTAGCTTTCACATTCACTCATTTCGACGACTCTGTAAAGTACGTATACTACACGAAGACAGGACCGAAAGATGTAAAACAAACATTTGACACGTCGGTATTAACGCGTCAGTGTTATGTTCTCGCTGAACGCTCTTCAAAACGTTGTTCTGACAACCACGCCAGCTGGGGAGGCCAACAACCTGCCAGCAGATTCATTAAAAATCTGCTTTCCATTTGTTTTCCCATTAGCCGCGCCGCCTCGTACCAAAACGGTTGCTCAGTCAAGTGAAGGAACGTTGGGGCGTGAATACTAGAATATCAAATGACTCCCCGTCAGGTATGCAGTCTGGGTTAAAGCTGAGTTGAGTTAAATTATGAAAATCACGATCTTTAATCACAATCTGAACAAAGACAAGAGACCAGACCGGATGCTTGGATGAACCAGAAGATTCAGAACATGCTGGAGGTGCAAACTTGTTTCTAAACTATTCTGGGGGTGTAACTGTGTCGCTGCTGAAATACTTTTACACACTATTTCACTCGCAGGCGCTTCTATCCAAAGTAATCTATACGGTGAACTCGGACACAGCTCATTAAGAAGCAGGTAGGGGTTGCTCAAGGAACCCAGCTGGGTTGTGGACACTGGGGGATCGAACCCAGTACCTTTCAGCTGGGAGTCGAACACCCTGACGTTAATGGGTCACACCGCACAAACTGACTTTTTCAACTGTTACATGGAGGTGTACAAGAGAAAAATGTCAAGGATCTCTTGTGTGCCTTGTTGATTTGTTTGGGGCGGAGGAGCTGCAAGAGATGACTAATATTAACAGCTCAACATAACATTCAACATAACACACCTACCGATATCAGACTCAACACTAAAACACTCACGCTGATGAGGTTGTATTGGAGAGCTTTAGAGAGAGAGGTAGAGTGAAGACTATTTAAGTCCTTTTGCCGACACTTTTATCCAAAGCAACTTACATTGAATGGTTAGATGGGTTGAGAGATACATCTTTCTCATTTGGTTGTTCAAACACAAACACCCTAGCCGAGTGGTTCCCAACCTTTTTTGGCCCGTGACCCCATTTCTAGCTCTGAAAATGTTTGTGACCCCAACTTTAACTATTTTGCATCTGCTTCCACACACATTATTTTTACCCAATCAACATGTGCCGGTAATATCAATGTCCCAGTAAATGTAATTGCATTGCTGCACTACACACCAACACACTGATTAGTTTGCTCTTGGCTATAAATCATTCGGCAGTCAGTGTGTATATATAGGACATCTAGGAGACCTTTTGGTTTGCTAAAAAGAATCATTAAATATCTACAGCTTATTTCAGCAATCTCCTGCGACCCCATATGCATATCAGGGACCCCAAGGTTTGGAAACGCTGCCCTAGTCACTAGATATATCCGGCCCCCATATTAAGTGCCACTGCTGAACTGCTGAAATGACAAAAAAAGTGAGGGTTTCGAAACATGACTATTATCGACGATTGTCAACTCTCAGTGGCTGTGGCTCATCCTCTCGATCGCCCACATGAACGCAAGCTCATCAAATGACTGGTCTATTTGGACCAGTGCAGACGTCAGCGTCCCAGAGCATAGCAACACTTTTCAATTTTGTTCTTAATGCAGTTAGTGACAGCGCCTCCTTCACACCGGATGCTGCTCAATGGCCACATGAAAGGAAGAACATGGGAGCGTCTCCACGGCAACTGATTGCTTCAGGACTTCATTCAGTATTTTGCAATTTGCAGATGCGCAATACACTCGCAGTGGTGTGTGTGTGTGTTCGAGTGTGTGTGTTTGTGTGTGTGTGTGTGTGTGTTCATGTGTGTGCATGTGCATATAAATGTGAAACGAAAGTGTTGCTTTTAGTTATGCGTTTAGTTAGCGTTTTTTGATTAGCATTTTTCTCCCTCAGCCTCTAATCACTTCCCCATATCGTTCTCTACCGCTTGGGCTCCTTGGGGGCTCTATTCCACCATCAAGAGCACTGTAAAAAGATAATTTTACAACAAATGAACAAAATGAGTAGAAAAAGCATCATGCATTAAACGCCTAGCATTTATATTCATGTTTTTTTGTGGACAGTGCATAGTACACGGAGCGCTTTGATGTCACGGTGGCTGTACATTGACCTATCAACACTCATATTCCCTACAGTACTGAGACAACACGAATACACACATGGTACAAAGGCCCGGCATGTACTACCAATTAGAGACAAAAATGTAAATTAACTCAAACCACACTAAAACACGGAACCGGGGCTAGAAGGTTCTACCTGAAAGTTTCTGGGTTTGATTCCCAATGTCTTCAAGATGCCCAATGCCTACCTGCAAAAATGTCTCATGAATAATACAAAGAAGTGGGACTCTCGCTATATCACATCTCCTTCCAAGAGTCAGACCGAAACTGATATTGTAGCTTCACCCTAATGAGCAAGAGTATTACAGGGTAAAATTAATTTGTTTAAAAAAAAAAAAAAAGCTGTTATATAACTGTTGGTAGCCCTCCAGTTGTTACTGTTCTCTTTAAAGCCCTCGAGTGTCCGAGTCGGCCAGGTGTTGTGGAAAATTCAATTACAGATTCTGCCTGAGATCCTATTGGACCATGAAATCCAAGCATGAGTAAATGATTTGAAGCGGATTGGCACGGGTGGCAAGAAATTATGTTTAGGGGAGGGGGAAGGGGGGGGGGGGGGCAAGGCCTCTGTTTCCATGACGATGTCAGGGTGGTTAAATAAAAAGCAACCCAAAAAATATTTGTTATAGTCTTCCTCATGTAATCATGTGTCTATCTTTTAATCACTAATCTGTCGCTATGTAATGAACTAAAGGTGTCCACACTCACACTCTCCCTGCTCCCACCATGAACACCAACACCCACCACACACACGTTTTCCATCTTTGACCATTGCAACAGATCCTCCCTACCACACGCCACCTTAGTGGCTTTTGCTGGGGCCCTCAGAGACAGGACACGGGTAGATCTTGGGTGATAGATGCGTTTATTGGAGATGGCAAGATGGTATGCGCCGAGCAGATGTAACATGCTGCCATGACAGTGGCTCTCACCCGAGTGTGTGTGGTGATATCTGGTTTATCCTGGGTGCCGTGATTGCTCTGCACCACAGGTTTACAGCCTCACCCAGCCAGAGTCTAATCAGTCTGACTCAGGCAAGGTGAGGCTGTAAACCAGCTACCAACAACACACACTCCACAACTATTTTACAGTGCCAGTGACCATCTCAACGTCTCTCTAGTTCTGCTTTTCAAAGAGCTTCCTTCAGCACTCGGTTGTTTATTGCGTCTCCCATGTGCTCCTTTTAAGCTGCGGCCTGGTGTGCATTCCTACAGTAAAGCCACCTTGCACTTGCCTCCAAGGCACATTGGACGTGGAGGTTCGGAGGAGGGAAAATAAGGCTCCACCGTTAGGTTTACCAGTGCAGTACACGTACAACTTGACGTCTGATTGCTCCAAGTCCATAAGCACATTATCCTACCACTGGTGCCAGGGGGTTAGGCTATGTCTTGTATCTGATCCAAAAGCTAATTGGCTTAGCTTTTGGACGGGCGGTTTGTTACCACACACATTCAGAGCACAATGCAAGATGGCACACTCAGTGTGTATGACGCAAACAATCCAGATATTCTACCCCCTGCAAATCTTTTTGTTTTGCCCTTGTTAATACGACCTTTATACAAATGTATAAATATGCTGTTGTACGCTGTGTCATAATAGGGATGAGTTCCTTTCAAAATGGACTGCATATAAATAGGTTTTTAACACTGTGTCGATTTCCATGTCCAATTCAAATGTATGTATGGATAAGAAAAAAGGAACAAAAAAGAGGGAAATCTCATCATGGTTTCCTTCCTCTCATCATTAATGATTCTGTCCTCTCTCTGGTCCTCATCTTATTTATGCATGCCCTTAAACCCCCACCAGAGTTAGTGACTAGAGTCATTACTGGCTAATCGCTCAAGTCAGAATTGTGAACGGACAAGGCCACTTTCTTGGTCCACTTTCCAAAGTTTCCAAGTCGCAATCCCCAACCGGACCCCAAGAATCAAGCTTGAAGTCTCTGGAATGCTTCTGGGAAAAGACAATATCTCTGGGAAAAAATAGGATGAATACAACTGAACAGTGATGTACAACAGTGGTTCTGAACCAGCGGTTGGCAAGCCACTAAGGGGTACATGTAGTGTCCAAGGGGGGCGTGGAAAATGTGCATATAGAAATAGCATACAGAAATATACAATAGGCCATTATTGATTGCTGTTAATGTTATATAAAATACTAAAACTCTACAGAGAGAGACTACTGGCAAGTCAATATTTTGAAATGACATTCATTTTGGTCTCCCACGCACTGCAGAATTGTTCCCATCCACCTCTTCTGTTGTTTGTTGCTGCACATGCCACTTGTGTGACAAAGTGGTCCACTTTCACCCATCAAAGTACTCAAGGGTTCAGGGAAATACTGATATAAAACATTTGAGTCTATTGACGCTGTGTCACTCTGAGAACAGCTGTCACAAAGGAGGGATACAACTTCTCTAATCCAACATCACTCCAAATAAAGAAGGGCTGTGTAATATGAATGCGGGAGTGCCACATTGGATTGGTGACTGCAATAGCCTCAAGTTCCCCTTTGGGATGAAATATATGGAAATATACTGCAGGAGGAAGGGAACATGTATTCATATTGGATAATGTATTTTCTCCTGGATGTAGCAGAGAAGACTTTCAAAGCAAGGTCGCCATTCAGCAGCAGTTGGTGAAGGTTCCTCTTTCTATTAGATGCGAACACTTAAGACAAGTCCTAAAACAACAACTGACCTGGTTGACGGACTGATCTATGAAGTGAGTCATTTATTCTCTCAATATGGCCCCTAAAAGATAATGAATGGAAATGTTTCCATTAGTCTCTTTCTTTCTCTTGCTCACACACAAGCACACATGCACGTACACACACACACATGCATGCAGGCATACGCGCACACACACACACACACAAAGAATGTGACAGAGAGCGAGAGAAAGGGAGCAAGAGAGAGAGAGCAATGCTTGGCAACAACAAATCTTTTTGTTTGCTTCAATAAAACCCTCTTTGGGATTTCTCAACTCAGGTGAGTGAGTCATCACCAGAAGACAGTTCACGGTTTACAGCTCATGGCTGAAAAGCGCACACAACCTTGGAAACTCAAGAAAGAGAGCAAGAGAGCAGTGGAGGTTTGAGAAGAAGCACCGAAGGAACAGAGTTGTGTCAAAGGAAACCTTTGAACTCTCATCCCGAGGAATCATGTGTTCTCTGCCTTCCACCGCCAGCGCATTCATCACAGGCGCTCGGGAGGAACACGTTGGCACGCTGGAAAACAAACTTGCAGGACTGTGTGTTTTCGGTTTCAGTGCGTCACACAGCCTATCAGATGTTTCTGAAATACACAGTGAAGGAGCGGAGCAGCCACAGGCTCAGTGATGGAGTGAACAGATGGACTGAACAGAACTCAACAACAAAAAGTCCGAAACTTCTTCTCTTTCTCTCTGCTCAAGGTTGCTTGTTCTCCTTCGCGGGCCCAGCTACTGTCGTGTGTGTCACGAGACACAGTACATTGATCAGTACATTGATGACTCACCTGTTTTCTAATCAGGTCCCCTCCCATCTGTCCCCTGCAGACACATCTCAACCACCTCCACATACACAATACTTAAGTTTTCTACCTACGTATTATACCTTCACCTTCACCTCACCTTTTTCAGTACTGCATCGTCCCTTAATGCTTTTTTTATTCATGGAAAATGTATTCACCCCACTCACTCAATACGTGCAGCTACAGGCTGTCTGGGATGATAAGAGGAAGATTTGAACTTCTGTTTGAATACACACACCTACACAGTCTAAACAAACAAATAGCATAGGCACACACACACTGGCCAACTCACAGGAGGTAATTATATGCCTCTGGTGCTTCACTTACAATTATTTCAGAAAGAGACTCGGTAAACAATCTCGCTGGCTGGCTGCTGACTTTAAAGTCCGTCGGTCCGGTCGGTGGCACGCAGGTTGGATAAACAAGCGGGCTTCCCTGGCCTACGAGGTAATTATGGCTGCTGTGTGTTGACAATGCAGACTTAATTAATTTCTCCTCCATTAGGAGTTTACCGCTGCACTCACACGCAGCACCCCGAGTCATTACCAGACTATTTACTCCTCCTCCTCCTCCTCTCTGAAACAATGTTCAAAATGATAATTTTAGAGTTATTAATTGTATTTATACACACACACCCACACATTACATCTACTACTGATTCCATTTTATTTATTGAGTACATTTTGCCTGATACTCAGAAAATCACTGAGATGTGTTGACATTTACTTAAGTATTACACAACGTGCGCGCGCGCACACACACACACACACACACACACACACACGCAGACAGGTCACAACATGGCATCTGAGTCTACTGTGCTAGTTTGAATCTTGTTTCGCTAGATGTATAACCCATTAACTAAACAATCATTTTGTGATTGCATTGATTATGTGTGGCTGAATAAACCAAACAAAATCCATATTTTTTTTTCTTTTATTATTTAGATGTTTATTTTTCATAATCACAGCATTATACATTTACACAATTAAAATAACATTCACACACCTGGGAGCTGCCCAGCACAACCACAAGCTTCCACTGTGTTACCGGTAACCTACTAGTACAACCATAGTCTTCTACTGTTGCCCACTGGAAACCTGCCCAGTATACCCAGTGCCATTTTCCACTAGAATAATGTGGAACAATGGCATGTGTGCCTTGCTCGAGAGCACCGTTATCCTGATTGACTTTAACGTGTCGGTAAAAGTCCTTCATCAGACTTCAAGTATATTATAAACATATAACTACTTATAGACCCTCACAAGAGCATTGGAAAAATAATCAATAGAACAGGTTATATTAAATGATAATACATCTTGTCAATCAAATACAAAATGTATTCTTAATGGCAGACAATTTCTTTTACATGTTATCGATTGACATGATTACTTGTTAGTGTAATTGGAATAAATACTATGTGCACAGCCTGGTGTTGTGGATTGGTATAAACTACTACTTTAAACAGTAGTGGGGACTAGGACACACACACACACACACACACACACACACACACACACACACACACACACACACACACACACACACACACACACACACACACACACACACACACACACACACACACACACACACACACACACACACACACCGTTTTTAGGTCCAATATGGGTACTATAATGCAGTGATGGAACGTGTGCCACAGTCTTATTAGACACTAGACCTGGAATGAGTGCACAAGGTGACCAATACTGTGTCATAGTAATACCAGGACCAGTGCAGAACAATACTAATACAATAGTAGCAGTACAATAGTAGGTCCAGATTTGGGACTAGGATAAAATCGGGGCAAAAGTAACAGTTGGATTAAGAACAGGGGATATCTGTGCTCCTGTGTGTTCAGGGACAGAGGCTGACCACAATAGGGTGAGGTTGTGAGGTTGGTGATCATCAATGTTCCTGTTCAGACTCGCATACATTTAGTCTCCACAAGCTCCTCAGAGAGGAGTCTGTCCTCTGAATCACCGGGGAGGGGAGGGCTGTGACTGTCCATAGGACAGACAGAGACAGAGAGACCGAGAGAGAGACACAGAGAGACAGAGCGAATTGAGCGGGGGATGGGGTGGTCTGCACATCAGTAGGTCTTCTTCCAGGACCGGAGGTACAGCTGGACAGCGAGGAGGGGGTTCCTGTTCCTTAGGCTGGGGTGGAACACATCGAAGTCGGCCCGCCGCACCTTCTGCAGGTAGTCCTCCAGCACCACCTGCAAACCACAGAGGAAGAGCTCTGTATGCAGCCTTTACCAGCATGCTGCAGGGGAAGCTAACTGAAACACTGTCATACATGGATCACACACTTTTGTACGATGAAATTAAGTATGTACATGTTCAATTGACAAAAACAACAACAATTGGGTTATTTATTTAACAGTTTATATAGTTACAATATAATTTTAATAGCAAAATCCGTAAATATACTTGGGTTAAACTTTAATTTTCATGATTATTCTATAATCTTCTATATACAATATCTATAAATTCATAATAATATCTATTCAGCTCAAGCTGATATTACTTGTATGCTGGGAGCGAGAGACGCGAGAGACGCTCCTTCCGGAAATGTAATACAACAAAAACAATTTATAGAGAGTAGTTTTAAAATGGCATCGATTCAATGAATTAACTGAAGTCAATTAAGACTCAAAAGGCAGCCCCTGGCATATACCGTATACAGGCTCATCTGGGATTGGATTAAATGCATTTCTTTCTCATTAGGAGATAAAAGGAGTCGCTTTGTGCATGCACGTGTGCACCGAGAGAGAGGAGAGAAGAACAACGAGCCAGCAAATAACCACTTGCTCCGGCCTCGCCGCACCGCATCGCACACCGACGCTAAATACGACATTCGTGTCGATGTGCACATTAAACTTTCAGCGAGGGGCTGCTGAAGACGGGTGGGCCGCATGCTCACGTGGGGGAGGTGGCGCACCTAGCGGAGAGACACACGCAAACACACGTGCACATGGACAAATGAGAGCACAGCACATGCATTATATATGTGGATACAGAAGAGGGTGACACACACACACCCACACACGAGCAGAAGAGCATGACACGCACACACACACACACAAACCATCCACTACTTTTACTGAAACATAACACTGCAATTTTGAAACATGACTGCAGATAGATTAGATGAGATGAGCAAACTGTACCTACAGTTAGCAACATTAAAGCAACAGAAATCAAACAACAAACCGCTGAGAACACAAGCGCAGCGGGATAATGCAGTGGGGTCATGCCATGTGGAGAACACACTTTCCAGGTGACGAAGGTGCGTCGTAATGGACACAGGATGGAGGAGGAGGAAAGCATGGCGCTTACACAGATCAGCAAGACGGCACAGCTCTCAACAACATCGCCGTTTCCGAGACGAGGCCCTCTTTCGAGTTCATGCATCACATCAGTGCTGGAGATTGTAATCAAGAGATTATCTGTCTCCTTTAAAACTCCTCTCTCTCTTCACCACCCCCATAGCCTGTCTTCATATTCTATTTCAAATAAAGGACGTTAAGTGATATGAGTCATGCTGCAATCAGACAAGCCTGGTTTTATTCAAAAGACAAGGGGGCTATTTTTCTGTATAAAACACGTTGTTTTCCTTCGTAAGGATAATGATGAGGAGAGACGGTGAAGTGGAAATGCAAGTATCAAGTAAAAAAGACAAATAAATATACACATGAATCAAAAAATTAAACATTAGGTTTGAAGTAATTTTTATATATATATATATATATATATATATATATATATATATAATAAATAAATAAATAAATAAATATTGTAAATTGTGACTGTTTTGGGGATATAAAAAAAAATGCTTGACGTCAATGGAGTAACCAGTGGCAAGACGTGGCAAATCCTGAGGTCTTTGGGGACGACAGGTTCCCCAAGGAGGAGGACGATAAAGAGGATGTCCCCTCAACTACTAGTGTACTGTGAGGAAGGTCTCCAATGAAATGTTGCATTTACTGTGTGTGTGCGTGTGCGTGTGCGCGTGTGCGCGCGCGTGTGCGTGTGTACCGTTTGGAGAAATGCAGGGGCAGCAGAGGCGGGAACATTTTTGCTGAACGACCGAGCCTGTGAAGACAGAAGATCAGACAGGATTCAATTAAACAAAAACACGTACACACACGCGACTGTGCTCCCACTTCTGTGGTGGTTATTAGTGTGAGGAGTTTAGGTTTTGTTTTGGTCGTGGGGTTGGCAGCCGGGCATGTCGAGCTGGCAAAGCTCACGCGCCGGCACGCTGTGTCAGCTGTTCGGTGGTGGAGTGTGGTCAAGTGGTGGGAGAAGTGGTGGGACACGGCTGTGTGAAATCTGCATCACGGATGAACAATGCCGTTTTTATTTTTTTAGATCGTGTGGACAAGGGAAATTTGATTGTGGAGCAGGGTGTTTTGGGACACTTGTACCCCTGTTCTCCCGCTGTTTAGTCCGGGCCAAGAGAATTACTCTCTCTAACGTTCCTCAGTTTTTTAGGAATAAAGTATTAAAGAGGGAGCTACCCTGCTAAAACTCATTGTGTCATTCAAAGGCAGGTTTTCATGATTTAAAAAAAATGAAAATAGCGAACTGCATCTGGTTTTCAAATTGGTGGTGGATGATTTTGATTACACTATTCATGCCACTTCAGTTACCATGAAGTGTTTTAGGTGCGGGATGGAGGTTCATTAGATCAGGTCCTGCCCTGAGAGAAATGTGTCCGGCCCACTGATCAAACACCCTTGTCACACAACCCAGGTACAAGTGGCTCAGACTCTAGGGACAGACAAAGGAAAATCAATGTGGTGGAGGAGGCAGGTAAAGACACTGTGGTGAAAAGGAAGGTTTTGGTGAAAGATACTGAGGTAAAGGATAAGGAGGGAGGTAAGGCGACTGTGGGGAAGAAAAAGAAATCAGGCAAGGCTACTGTGGTGGAGGATAGGGAGGCAGGTAAGGGTTTGGTGGTGGATGGTGAGCAAGTGGGGGATCAGAGGACAGAGGCTGAGGGAAATGAGGCTAGTGGTGATGACAGGTGTGGACAGGGTAAAAAGGTTGGACAGACGGTCTGTCCAAGATGAGGAAGAAATGGTTTTAGATGCTGATATTATTAAAATGACACAAAAATGGAAAACCCTAGAGATCAGTCAATTTGAAAATAAGGCAAAGAAACTGGCTCTAGTGTGCCAACCAGAGCAGAGGGTAGAGGATGTCACTGTAGACTCTGACAGTGATGATTCAGAACCTCTGCTCTCCACTCAGATCAACAGGAAGAGTTGTTATTCCTTAACAAGTATCAGAAAGTTTCTGCAGAACACCAAAGGGCTGTGGTCTGTCAAGGTGGAAAACTTCTTCCCTGATCTTAATCTATTTGTTGAATCTGCCAAGAGGTTAATGAAAAACGCTGGAGACATTTAAAGAGAGTTTAAAGAAACTTGGCACATGGCTGGCATATGAATAGGCACCTTAAAACTAAATGATGCAAGAGATGATGCAAAGAGGGCATCTCTCTTCAAACTAATAGAGCTAAAACATCTAGACGTGATGCTCATTCAAGAGCTGGAAGGGAGAAATTGTTTTAAGCCACAACGCCAGTAATAGTGGTGGAGTGGGGATTGACATTTTGTCCCAGTCATGTGAGGTTGAGGAGGTTGTAAAGGGACATCTCTTAAAAGTGAGAGTACTCTGGGAAAATGTGATGCTGGTGTTCATTGTTGTGTATGCTCCAATTGTTGGCAGACATTTTAGCTGATGTTATTAAGGATTGTGATCATGATGAGTTTTCATTTCTGGGAGGGGATTTTAACTGCACTGTTAATGAGGTTAGATAGGAAACACCAGGAGCCTCAGTCTGCGTCTTGTAGTCGTCTATCTAGTTTGATTGAGACTTATGAGTTGTGTGATGTGTGGAGATGCCACACATTTGCCAGCAGTACACTCAAAATGTCACAAGAGATATGGCCAGATCTCTAAAGGCTCTAGAGCAGGGGTCGGGAACCTTTTTTGCCTTGAGAGCCACTTTTACAAAAAAAAAAAAAAAAAATCTCAGAAGAGCCACATAAAGACGGTTACAAGCAAAAGTTTGGATATTTAACTTACATAGGATATGTTGCTGCAAATTGTGCATGGAGTGTCGAAGTGGCGGTTAACACTGCATCGTTTCCACTGGCGTAACAACATGATGATAGGCCCCGGCGCGGTTGTTGACGGAGGGGGGGGTCCACCGTCGATAGTTACGCCACTGATCGTTTCATGGACGCAATTTTCTCATTACATAACAGACAGATCGCACTTCCAGCTCTTTCCACGAACGCAATCTGTCCAATCGGGCTGAAAGTTGCGGACTTTCTTTTCGGGCTTTTTCCTTTTTAACAAGATTTTGATTAGCGCCAGGGGTGGACTGGCCATCGGGGCCGACGCACATCTTTGGGCCGGCCCAGGACTGTCATAAAAATTAAAAATAAAGTAATTTGGCCCAACCGGAGGCGGTGTGTTACGATCGCCCCCCCCCCCCCCCCCCGGTCGGTCTTCGGACCGGGGTGTGTTACGCGCCCCCCCCCCCCCCCCCCGGTCGGTCTTCGGACCGGGGTGTGTTACGCGCCCCCCCCCCCCCCCCCCCCCGGTCGGTCTTCGGACCGGGGTGTGTTACGCGCCCCCCCCCCCCGGTCGGTCTTCGGACCGGGGTGTGTTACGCGCCCCCCCCCCCGGTCGGTCTTCGGACCGGGGTGTGTTACGCGCATCCCGCGCATTACTCAGATAGACTGTAACTGCCTATTTGCCACGAAGCCTTGTCATATAGGGCCAGCGTGCGTGCGTGTGTGTGTGTGTGTGTGTGCGTGCGTGTTGGGAGAGTCGGGTTGATTAAAAAAAATACGGTTTTCTCCGAATGTAATGACGTGTTTCAATCGACACAGCTCTCCCCTAGTATTGACTGTTATTTTAGCATTATATTAGGGTAGACCTAGTCTGATTCCTTGATTACATTTTTTTCCCCCCTCAACTAATTTCGTCCGAGAGCCCCGGCCGTCGGCAAAAGAGCCACATGTGGCTCGCGAGCCATAGGTTCCCGACCCCTGCTCTAGAGATTGATGTAGTGGAGCTCCAAGATTTAGCAGAGTCCACATGAGATCGAGGCCATATTGAGGCTTTCAAGGCTAACAAATCTGCTCTGGCTGACCTGCTCGGTATTTCAGCGCAGGGTGCTCTGGTGAGGTCATGGTTTCGAAACATCTCAGAAATGGATGCCTTGTCCCGTTTCTTCTTCGGTCTGGAGCGCAAGAATGGGCAGAAGAGGCTCATCCACAGCATGCGCTCAGACACAGACCAGGTACTGTCTGAGTCTACTAACATCAGAAAGCATGCTGTTGGATTTTACAGAAGCATCTTCCCGACAGAACTTTGAGAGGAGCAGGAGGTGTCGCATGCATTTTATGAAGGCCTACCAAGAGCAGGAGTCCATTGCAGAGCTGGAGGCAGCAGTGTCTCCTGGTGAGCTGTATGCTGCTCTGCATAGCCTGGAAAATGGAAAAGCTCCAGGTAGATGGACTACCTGTAGAGTTCTATAAGTCCTTGTGGTCGGTTATTGGGGAAGATCTGCTGACAGGGCCAGTCTTGCTGGAGGGAAGCTGCCGTTGAGCTGAAGGAGGGCATTCCTCACCCTACTACCTAAAAGGGTAGGGCAACCTGCAGGAAATAAAGAACTGGAGGCCTGTTTCACTGCTGAGCACCGACTATAAGCTCCTCTCTAAAGGTGCTAGCTACCAGACTGTGGAAGGTGATGGGGCAGGTTATCCATTGTGACCAGACCTAATGTGTACCTGGCAGGTTGATCAGTGATGTTTTTTTCTGATTCTGAAGGTGAAAGGTTGACACACTGGGCCATGTTTTGGACTTAACAGGGGCGAACACGGACAATGCTGCTGCACTGGCTTCACATCGGGAGGTGAAGTCCACCGGGGTGGTCAGTCTGATGCCGGGTAAATGGAGGCAGCTCAGTGAGACGGAACGTTTCATGTTGATAAGGTACTGTAACGGGTCTCTTCATCCTAATGATGAAGGTACTTTCCCCCCCATTAAAACTGTTGCCTGATTTTAAGTACTGTACGGGGCCTCTTTTAGATATGGGAGACTCTTCTGTCGTGGTTTTGATGACGTTAGCGGACATTTTTTATACAAGATGCTGGTCAAGGTTCTTCACAGAGAGAAGCTCAACAGGAGAGGTTACACTCCCTGGAGAGCACATCTTGGTCTAAATGATGATGTAAAACCAGTGTGGCGAGCATTAAAGGGGCTATAGATGATATATTTAGCCACAAGATGTCGCACTAGAGCACCAGCATCTCAAACCACAACAATTGGGAGTGTTCTTTACCTTCTTAACTCATCTCATGCACGGCGCGTACGTTCATCATGAACACGCGGCCGGACTGGACACCAAAACAAAGAAATAGAAGCTCAGATTACAACACACACAGAGGGAGGGCGCCTTCAGTCTCTGGTCAGGACGCCATTACTCCACTATATCTCTACATAGCCAATAGTTCTTTGCTGCTATATTAATGTTCATGATATCATCTATAGCCCCTTTAAACATACCACCGTTATTCAAAAAAGTTGGTGATCTACAGGGTTTTGCATGGCATAGTCAATGCTTTTATTTTCGTTTTAAATCCCCATGACTGCCCTTATTGTGCACATTCTTCCACTGTTTCCTGGAACTGTACCAGACTGGTGTCTTTGTTCCTCCTGCTAAAGAAACTGTCTTGTGAAGAGTTTTCCAGACAAATGTACAATCTGGGTTACAAATACACCCAAAAAAGCACCCTTTTTAGGCAGAGCAAATATATGTGTACATACATACATAAGCAGGAGGAATAAGGTACAGTCCATGGACCACGATGCTGTGTGTGTTCATCAAGATAGTAAAAGTCAGACTGAAAATAGATTTGAACTATTACAGAGCGATGGGCGACCTGGATCAATTCATTGGTGTCTGGGGTTACAAAGTGCTGTGCTCTGTTGCAGAAGATAAGCCTCTCTCTCTCTCTCTCCTCCTCCTCCTCCTCCTCCTCCTCCTCCTCCTCATATCCATCAGGTCTGTACGCTCTGCCAGAGAAGTGTTCTTAATATCTTCAATAATTGTGTTTTAGATGTTTTGTAAATGTTTTGGATTTCCATATGTATATTTTGCACTTAACGATGAAAGTGCAAAATTCATTGTCTGTTTTGCATTTATTCAAAACATGAGTGCTTTTGATACATGTGCAAAATACATGTGCAAACACAAATTAATGAAATACATTAGGCTATTAAGAATTTTTATGAACGCTTCTGCGTATTCCACATCTAAAACCATATGAAGCTAGTACTCATTATCAACTTTCTGAAGCCTGCTCTAACTTCCTGTGTTCAGTTAGCGGAGGGGGAGGAGCCTGCTTTATCTTCCTGTATTCAGTAAATGGAGGGGGAGCCTGCTCTAACTTCCTGTATTCAGTAAATGGAGGGGGAGCCTGCTCTAACTTCCTGTATTCAGTAAATGGAGGAGGAGTCTGCTCTAACTTCCTGTATTCAGTAAATGGAGGAGGAGTCTGCTCTAACTTCCTGTATTCAGTAAATGGAGGAGGAGTCTGCTCTAACTTCCTATATTCAGTAAATGGAGGAGGAGCCTGCTGTAACTTCCTGTGTTCAGTTAAGAGGAGGTAGAGCTGCGATGCTTACGTGTTCCAGGTGAACGTGAGCTTGACTGGCGATGTCGTAGATGACATCACGCACATTCTGTTCCCGGCTGCCGCGGATGAAATCTTCTTGTGAGGCGCCGTGCTGGTCACACACACACACACACACACACACACACACACACACACACACACACACACACACACACACACACACACACACACACACACACACACACACACACACACACACACACACACACACACACACACACACACACACGGTTTGATTATAGGTCGCTCTCTTCCAAACCTCAATAAGACACTTTGATTTGAATGTGTGATATTTGATTTGAATGTATGAATGCTAGACAGGAACACAGTTCTCAGGGAACAAACTAATGGATGGTTGACTGGCTGCATTCCATTTCTTGGAGCAGAGCTCACTTCATGGCGGCATCAGGGGTAACACGAGTTAAAGTACAGGACAATGTAGCCATGACTCACTGTCATTTCAGGGGTTTGTTTACTTCCTCTGTGACTGGCCATCACACAGAAAATGATTTAGGTGGACAAAACCCCCCATCAAAGTTGAATAATGTGGACCAAAGGAATAGAGCAGGCTCTTTGATTTCAGATAGAGACCTCTGGTACTGAAGGGAAGTGTGTGTGCCGTTTGTAATGAAGGTGATTATGTTAATATCCAGGATTTAAAAATAGTGTTAAACATTTTTATTGGCATGCCAACAACATGGCACAAACAGAATCATTACACTGGCCTTTATTGTTTAACAACAGGGCCATCTAGCGGCCAAAAGGAGGAACTAGTGTAAGGTTAGACTTACAAGTCTCTAAACGCTTCGCTCGTTTTGTTTGCTCAAACTGGGTGGAAACAATTAGAGTTTAAAAAAACCCTGCATTGCAGAACCAATCAAAAGTCTTTAGGGTGGCCCTTCATACTGGGGCGGTGACACGCAGAAGTCACGTGTTCCTCTAAACAAGGTTGCTGTAAATCCTTAATTGCACCAAGCTTCGATAAAATGAAATCAAATAATCTAACGTTGCTCTCTAAAAAGCTCTCTCTGTGTTACAAAGTGATTTGCTATATCTCCAGTTTGTTTCACTACGGAGGAGAATGGGGGGAGAGCATCATTCCTGGTAAAATGTAAGGGGCATAGGTTTGTTAGTGGCCGTCCTTGCCGCAGTTGAGAGCTAAATGATAGTGAGTACTAGTATCAATATTGCTTACCTCATGCCTTAGAACTTTTGTGTTTGTGTGGTACATGTATTCAACTTACTGTTACCTAAAACAATAACTTGAGCAACTGTAAAGAACCTCTCTAAAAGGCTTGTTGATATTATAGCCACGGATGTAGCTGCATTGTCTAATAATCGATGAAACAACAATAACTTCCTGGATCTTATGAAGGACAGTAGGAGAGGAAGGAATGAGTTAGGAGTTATAGTATAGTAATAGTTCATATGCTATCATAATGTTTCATCATTCATCTCAAACTACACTACTTCAAACTAAAATTTGCCCAAACACTGGAACAATGTTCAGAATGTCGCAGTGTAATGAGCTTCCACCTTGTGAACAGTGAACAGATAACTTTGTTTGAGCTTGATGGCAGTGAACAAAGTCACACATCCTTTCATCAACACTAATCACAGTTTTTTTGTTTGTGGGACAATGCACATGAATTAACATGAGCACTTGAGTCCCACATGTAAATGTGGGAGGTTTTTGTAAGTACTGGTGAAGCATGTAACTAACCTCTATATTCAAAATATGATGGGCACATGCTCTGTGCTATATTCCCATACTAGGACACGCAAGACTTTGAATATTCAGCATTCAATGGGCAGTTAATTCAACGTTCATTCATTCATTGTATGCCCTTGGCGCTCTTGTAACTTCCCCCTTTAGGAGATGACAGGACTAACCAGCATGCAGATGTCCATGGGCAGGTAGACCTTGCGTCTGCTGCTGTGGTAAGGGACGGCACGCAGGCAGGTCACGATGCCCTGGGCCTTGCCGATGTGGCTGGCCGCGTGGTCCGCGTGGACGTTCTTCACACCTGGGACGACAAAGCAGGCACGCACACGCACACATTAAAAAGGCAGCCACGTGCACCGCAGACTTAACATGAAACTGTTTCCCTTGCAACCTTATGGTTTTATGGTGGCTATAGCCTCGTTTCCACCGAACACCGTAAACTGGCAACCTGATCTTGGGAATCACAAATGTTTCACGTTCTTTCTTCTCGGTATGTGGATGTTTATTACAACAAGGACAACAAGCTTTGTTTAATAAAAGGCTGAAGGCAGCAAGGCGAAATACTGCCGAAATAAACAAGAGAATTTGGGAAATGCCACTTCAGAGTGCAGACAAGGAAATTAAATAAAAAATAATTTTGCTTCATCGTGGGGTGTTTATACCGGTAGTCTCCATCGCAATCGATGGGATATTAAAAATGGCGGGTTTGTGCATTGAGTCCTTTTTCATGCAAAGTGACGATTCTGTTGACCAATCAACGGTCTGCAGTGTTTCTAGCTCCACCTTTATGTCCCGGGTCAGTGTGCTAGGAACCTCAACAGAGGGGGAGCGGAAAAAAAAAAACGTGACGGAACGGAGCGGTTATTTTTAGTAACATCCATAACTTTGGCCAATGGAAATGCAAAACTAACCCTTCTGATGTGCAACAAACTGAACGGAACCAAACTAGACTGTTTGGTGGAAAAAAGGCTTATGTGACCTCCTCACAATCAATACATTTGTGCCTCTTTTCATTACTTAGCGACTTGGAGGTGAGGCTGAGAACAAACAAAGCAAAACATAATGGGAGTTGAAGCCCGGTCTCCTGCATGACAGGAACGAACGAGGAGCTGCACCTTAATTTCATACAGCAGCTGTTCATACCGAGACACTCCAACAAGAGGTAGAGCAGGGAGGACTGGGTGTTCTCCGAGTACGCCTCCAGCTCCTGTAGGTTCCTGTAGGCTCGGTCCTCCATGTCCTTCTCCTGGGGGAACAGAAAGCAACACAACCTTCCTGAATACTTCCCAAAGCAACACAACCTTCCTGAATACTTCCCAGTGCAACACAAATTCCTGAATATTTCTCAGTGCAACACAATCTTCCTGAATGCTTCCCAAAGCATCACAACCTTCCTGAATACTTCCCAGTGCATCACTACTTCCCTGAATACTTCTCAGTGCAACACAATCTTCCTGAATACTTCCCAAAGCAATATAACTTCCTGAATATTTCTCAGTGCAACATAACTTCCTGAATATTTCTCAGTGCAACACCATCTTCCTGAATGCTTCCCAAAGCAACACAACCTTCGTCAATACTTCCCAGTGCAACACAAATTCCTGAATATTTCTCAGTGCAACACAATCTTCCTGAATACTTCCCAAAGCAACACAATCTTCCTGAATAGTTCCCAAAGCATCACAACCTTTCTGAATACTTCCCAGTGCAACACAACTTCCTGAATATTTGTCAGTGCAACACCATCTTCCTGAATGCTTCCCAAAGCAACACAACCTTCGTGAATACTTCCCAAAAGCATCACAACCTCCCTGAATACTTTCCAGTGCAACACAACTTCCTGAATACTTCCCAAAGCAACACAACCTTCCTGAATACTTCCCAAAGCAACACAACCTTCCTGAATACTTCCCAGTGCAACACAACCGTCCTGAATGCTTCCCAAAGCAACACAACCTTCGTGAATACTTCCCAAAGCAACACAACCTTCGTGAATACTTCCCAAAGCAACACAACCTTCGTGAATACTTCCCAAAGCATCACAACCTCCCTGAATACTTTCCAGTGCAACACAACTTCCTGAATACTTCCCAAAGCAACACAACATTCCTGAATACTTCCCAAAGCAACACAACCTTCCTGAATGCTTCCCAAAGCAACACAACCTTTGTGAATACTTCCCAAAGCAACACAACCTTCGTGAATACTTCCCAAAGCATCACAACCTCCCTGAATACTTTCCAGTGCAACACAACTTCCTGAATACTTCCCAAAGCAACACAACATTCCTGAATACTTCCCAAAGCAACACAACCTTCCTGAATACTTCCCAAAGCAACACAACCTTCTCAAATACTTCCCAAAGCAACACAACCTTCCTGAATATTTCATAAAGCAGCACAACCTTCCTGAATACTTCCCAGTGCAACACAACCTTCCTGAATACTTCCCAAAGCAAAACAACTTTCTTGAATACTTCCCCCCTGATGGAGGCTGGCAAAGCATTTCAAGTAAATAGTTTCTTACCCTCTCTGTAATGATCCTCAGCAACCATCTCTTGGTCAGATAGTGTTGCCTCACTGCCTGCAGAATCACACACAGTGTACAGTCTGATGTGCAAGGTTTACATATAATGCAAATATACCAAACATTTACTTACATACATACAAACCATTATACAAAAAACGCAGAACAGCAGCTTAGTCGCCAACCAAAGAGACACTGACTGTAGTACCTTCCACAACTCTGTGGAGACCGGCTGTAAGGGGGCGTCATCTCGGTAGATCTCCTCTATCGCCGTCTTCCAGAACTGCATGCGCATCAGACCAATCGTCTTCTGGGAAACGGAGTCTTTCACCTGTTCAGGGCAGAAACGTCAGCAAAGAGGTGGAACGGGCCCCACTTCCACATCTAACATCTGCATAGTTGCTGTGTGAAAATGTATATTTTAAACAAGACAGACATGTTAAATTACTGATTTCATTGTAAATTATTATGATTAGTTTTCAAACCTACCTTATAATTACATATGCACTGTAACAGTCGAGATATTGGTGTATCTAAACTGATAGTAATCGTCACTACTATTAACAGCAGATATAGTACCGGTGGTACTTGGTGAGACTATCTCTAGGCCAACACTGTTCCCAGGTGGATGCAACACCTGCCTGTGCCAGCTCCACGTTGAAGGCTCTCAGGGCCAGGGAGGAGCGCCGGGACTCCTCCGGGAAGACCAGGGAGCACACAAACCCGTCATAGTCTCGCTTCCTGGACAACAACAGGAGTAGATTGGGTTAACAGTTGAGGTCAGGTGGGGGACAGATAAACGTGTGGCCTATGCATTGTGTCCTTTTAGTAGTTAAATATAAATTAGTCCCATACAGGTGGTGACATGACGATTAGTCATTCATCATTCATCTCTCTCTCTCTCACACACACACACACACACACACACACACACACACACACACACACTTGAAAGGGCTACTGGATATTCTTACAATTGTTACTACTATTACTATACGGATGTCTTGTGTGTATTATAAGTCCTATATAGACATACAGGAAGCCAGTCTGATATTATCAGCATAAGTCTAAAGGCTACAGTTAAACTTACCTCACAAGATCGATGCAATATTTCTCATTATGTTGAGAGTCTGCGTTTGAGTTGGATGAGCTCCGCAAACCCTGTATCTCAGCCGACCTTTGAATACCAATTATATGCGGGGATAACGTCCTCTGGAGAGTGTGAAAAAGCGACGTTTTTGTCGCTAAAATGCCATGCCTGGCTCCCACACGAGATGCCATGTTCACAACATACCCTTCACCTTTAACCTTTAACCCTTCACTGGTGCCACATTAATAACGGTCCTCCCCACAACTCGCCTTTATGGTTCCGCTTAGTCGTTGATCACAACAGTAACAGAAAAAAAAAGAAAAAAAGAAAAAGAAAACCAGCCGGTTTGTTATTTGAAACCGTCGATAAAGAGGTTTAACCGGTGACGCATTTTAGTATAAGAGACATCGTGTCCCGTTGAACGACAGCCAAAGCAAACTTACTGAGGGACACGTGATCAACTGCCACCGCTGTCACGTGACGCCGTGGGGCGGTTGCCATAGCCGCCAGTAGGAGGTGAGTGTGGCGGCGGCCAACACTGCTGCTGCACTCCTCCACTGCACCGACAACATATGGCAACAGCTTCTGCAAAATGTCTGCTTATGTGGCTCCTGCTATGGCTCTGGGTTTGGCAGTCGGCGGCCCAACACAACAGGTAGGGCTGAACTGGTGTTGGCTGATTCAAGAACTCAACTTTTTAGTTGTTTTTTTTTATCATGGGGATGATGAGTGGTGCCTGGTTGGGTAAGGTTTCCTCCTTCCGCATTATATGAGCCGCCATTTATCCTGATCATAGAAAACTAAAGACCACATACTGAGTGTTCAGTAGATAATATTGAACACTCAGTATGTCTCTCTCTCTCTCTCCAAACATGGACTGTGACTGTCTGAACTGTTTCTTCATTCATATTGGTCCTCAGTGTGTGTTAGGAGTTGTGTCTGGTATGTCAATATGAACTTGGTAGTATGCTTTATTATTATTATATTTCTGTGTTGGTAACAGTCCACTTCACTGTGCACCAATTCTTCATGTTTAGACTCCATGAGGGCAGAGCGACCATCTTATCTGTTATCCTTCAGACGCCTGTAGGTTTTCTCCACCCTAATGTCTCTTCCTCCACTCAGTATAACCTGTATAACTTGTATCTCTTGTGTAGGGCCTGCTTCAGCTACTCGGTGATATTGTTTTGCTTCTTCAAATACTCAGACATTGTTATCTGGGGGGGTGCTGAGCACTTGGTTCTGGACAGGGCCGCCACATACACTATATACTTATTTTTGATTCTGTATATCTATGTACACACGACCTGAATAAACCAGGAGCATTGTGATCTCACACAGTACCCACTGTCTCGGCCCACAGTACCCACTGTCTCGGCCCACAGTACCCACTGCCTCGGCCCACAGTACCCACTGTCTCGATCCAAAGTACCCACTGCCTCGGCCCAAAGTACCCACTGTCTCGGCCCACAGTACCCACTGTCTCGATCCAAAGTACCCACTGTCTCGGCCCACAGTACCCGCTGTCTCGGCCCAAAGTACCCACTGCCTCGGCCCAAAGTACCCACTGCCTCGACCCACAGTACCCACTGTCTCAGCCCAAAGTACCCACTGCCTCGACCCACAGTACCCGCTGTCTCGGCCCACAGTACCCACTGTCTCGGCCCACAGTACCCGCTGTCTCGGCCCACAGTACCCGCTGTCTCGACCCACAGTACCCGCTGTCTCGACCCACAGTACCCGCTGTCTCTGCCCACAGTACCCACTGTCTCTGCCCACAGTACCCGCTGTCTCTGCCCACGGTACCCACTGTCTCGGCCCACAGTACCCACTGTCTCGGCCCACAGTACCCACTGTCTCGGCCCACAGTACCCACTGTCTCGGCCCAAAGTACCCACTGTCTCGGCCCACAGTACCCACTGTCTCTAGTAGAGACAGTGGGTACTGTCACAGTACCCACTGTCTCGGCCCAAAGTACCCACTGTCTCGGCCCACAGTACCCACTGTCTCTAGTAGAGACAGTGGGTACTGTGGGCCGAGACAGTGGGTACTGTGGGTAGAGACTCTCTACCCACAGTACCCACTGTCTCGGCCCACAGTACCCACTGTCTCGGTCACTTTGTGTCCCGGACGTCCGTGAGCTTCCAGTGTTGGAGGAAAGATGGATGACTCCATCCCAATAGACAACAGAGAAAAACATCACAACAGTGTGGGACTGCAATACGCAAAACACGATTTTTTCGAGTTGCAATGTTTCCTAGATGTCTTGAAGGTTGGTCCTCACAAAACCTCCCTGCAACATGCAAACGTGGCCACCAGGTGTTGATGTTGCCTTTACGGCCTCTCAAAGCCTTCCTAAAACTCAGTCATAATTTGACTAACTTGCACCTTCTTTGCAGTATGAGTGAGTAGGCGATGACCTATAGCAGTGGCTCTGTTTAGATAATAACTGTTCAGATCTATTCAGTAGCGGTTATAGGCCTACACATAGACTACAAATACAAGCCACATACAAAGTCATGGCATAGAAATTAAAAGAAAGCTTTCATGCTTTCATCAGCCTTTTAATGTACACCACACAAACTATATTGGTGATTGGACATGATATTGATAACAAATGTTTCCTCTGAGTCTCTGGAACATCCATTTGCACATTTTATTCAGGTGATTATCTGACTAAAATGTGCTTGTCAGGTGCGCTGTTGCAAATGGGTGATTAATGTTGACGTGTTGGAATGTGTTACCGTTGTGAATGAGATCAACCTTGACTGATCCTCTCGTCTATTCCAGGGTCTCTGTGAATGATGACCTCCTCCTGCCGTACGCCAAGCGTCATGGCTCCGCCCACTCTCACCGGCATATCAGGGACTGCCAGCCCGTCGTCCACGGCAATGTGACCTACGAGACCTGGCCCTCTAGCCAGCACCGCGGCGTGCCGGTGGCCGAGACCTCCGTGTTCATAACAGACGTTCCAGGGTCGACGCGATGGGCAACTGGTCAGTTAGGTTTTACACGAAAAGTGTATATATATATATATATATATATATATATGAAATACTTTGTCCATCGCACATTGTGTAGAAATAGACAATGTGCTAATGAATTCAAAATGCCATTCTAAACAGTTCAATTAAGGGTCGTCATCATCTTGTCTATGTTGACATTCCTTATGTTCTCAGGTCACATGACCATGGTCCATGACCCCCTGGGGACTCTGTCGGTCCTGGAGCCGGGCGGGCCAGGGGGTTGCGGGTTCAACCACCGGGCGAAGGTGGAGGAGACGGCCGAGGCAGCGGGTTGCCTGTTCTCCCAAAACGCAGGCTTCTTCAACCCCCACACAGGCCAGTGTCTGGGGAACATTGTGAGTGATGGCAGGCTGGTGCAGGACAGCAATGGTGTCCAGAACGCACAGTTTGGCATCCGCAAAGACGGGACCTTGGTGTTTGGGTAAGTGGGGGGCCGACAAGGGACCCAATGCAAGGTTTTAGGCGGTAACACGTTCATGTTGTGGTTATTACACAGTATTTAACTGTAACAAGGACACTGTAATGTAATGTGTTACTTTTTAGTCTTAGGTTTTTTTGGGGCCAGGATATTATAGTGGTTAGGGTTTGACTCCCAGCCTAAAGGTTCTGTGTTCAAAGCTCCCATGTCCACAGTCTACCTTTTAGGCATCCTTGATCAAGATCTCTGTTGATTTGGAAAACTCACAGCACAGCAAACGCAGTGTTCTGTGCTGTCAGCCATTTGAGCTGCAGGGAGCGATAAAGGGTAGGCTGTTGTTGTCCTCTCCTTTTACCATTTTGCAACATATGACGGCAGGAGAAACCCTAGACTAACAACACACACTCTGTTAGGTGATAACTATCACAATCCACTGGCTCCTTTGGGGAAAACAATACATTTACACTCTGAAGGAAAAGTTAAACACAAGCAACCACTGACCCCATATGTCCTGCTTTGCTTGATAGTTATGCACGAGTTCGGGAATAAAGGTGCAGATGGTTTGGTTAGTTCCTTCCTGCATCATCCGAGCCAAGCTATGCAGAGTGTTGAACCTGTCTGGGGTTAGGTAACAGCCTGTCTGGCTTGATGCCTATGCTAGATAATGGATGTTGTCAGCAACAAGCAGGTGCGAGTCTCAGATTTAGAGTTGTAGCTGTTGTGTTCACAATGGTATATTATCTGCCTTTATTAAAACAAAAAACATTTTAAAGGGGGATACAATTTAAACACTGCTAGACTCTGCTCTCTTTCAATGTGAATGCCAGTCTTAAAATGGAGGCTGTTTTCGTGGCTCTTTTGTGTAGCCCCGTCTTTAATTTAGCCAAACTAACATTTTAACAATCTTTATTTTTTAAGGTTTATTACAATCAGGTTTATTTCCTCTCTGCCAGCTCATCACCTTCTCTTCAGTTTTATCTTTCTTCCTTCCTCTTTCATTCAAGCCAGCCATGAATATTTCAACATTGTTCTGTTGTTTTTCTGTTTTTTTTTCATGACTTCCAATCAGGCAAAGATTGTCAGTTAGGTCCTAATGACGCCCCAGAGAATGTATGGAAAATACGGATCTCAAGGGTTGAAGTTTAAGATTATAAAGCGGTTGAACTTCACACACATAACACATGGTTCATTCACAGTCCAAGAACATGTTTTTTTCTGCTTGTTTCTGTAGCATGGTTAAACATTGCATTAACTTCTAGTGCTGTTAAATCTATTACTATTTTGCTAGTGCTACTGCTAACTGTTACCACTAGAGTGATCATTGTATTCACTGTGAATTACATTGGTGTTTGTTAAATTCCATTCTACCTCCTTCACTCCTAAAACTGAAACTTGTTTAGTCAGTCGATGAACAGATGGGACTAATGTGTGTAAAACATACTTCACTGTAATGGAATTAGTGCCAAGACACATCAGAGTCCTCTTCATCCTCTTAGAAGTTTTTCCACCAACAGCAATTTCCCCTATGGCGAATAATAGCGCTTGTACATCAGAATGCATCATGGGATTTTCTGCCATTTTGGGAGGATTCAAGAGAGTTGTAGTACTGTAAAATCCTAAATCAACGTAAATATACTGTAACCTTGGCTAATGAAAACTTTGTTTTGCCACATCTCGCATGAGAAACACTGTGGCAATTTCATACACAACAATGTCTCCCCATAATGACAAATCATTTCACGATTAATGACTAAACAAAGACCAAAAAAGCATTACTACCTACATAATGACTAACATTACAATGCTCCTACGCTACCAAAATGTTGGCGGTCATTGCGATGTGATGTCGCCATGTACAAGCCCTATAACACACTCTCTCTCTTGTTTACCCATCTCCCCAGGTACCTGTCAGAGGATGATGTTGCGAACCAAGTGAACCCATTTGTCCAGCTGGTGAGTGGGGTGGTATGGCTGCTCAGGAAAGGCCAGGTGTACATCAACCAGAGCCTGCAGGCCGAGTGCGACAAAACGCAGGAGACAGGTACCAGGAACACAGCATACATACGACCACAGCATACCATACAAACTGTTAGATAATGCAGGTACCAACAGGGTAGGGTGACCAGACATCCCCGTTTTCCGGGGACAGGCCACCAAAAACAGCGACTGTCCCCGGAAAACGGGGATGTCTGGTCACCCTACCCTGTGTCCCTGTTTAAAAAAAAAAAAAAAAGATTTAAAAGATATATTAAAATATTGGAAATATGGTCACCTTAAACTAGGTGATATACTGTCGGTTGTAGGCTGTAGATTAACCTAGGTGATATACTGTAGGTTGTAGGCTGTAGGTTAACCTCTGTGATATACTGTAGGCTGTAGGTTAACCTCAGTGATATACTGTAGGTTGTAGGCTGTAGGTTAACCTAGGTGATATACTGTAGTGTAGGTTGTAGGTTAACCTCGGTGATATACTGTAGGTTGTAGGCTGTAGGTTAACCTAGGTGATATACTGTAGGTTGTAGACTGTAGGGTAACCTTGGTGATATACTGTAGGTTGTAGTTTGTAGGTTAACCTAGGTGATATACTGTAGGCTATAGGTTAACCTAGGTGATATACTGTAGGCTGTAGGTTAACCTTGGTGATATACTGTAGGTTGTAGGCTGTAGGTTAACCTCGGTGATATACTGTAGGTTGTAGACTGTAGGTTTACCTCGGTGATATACTGTAGGTTGTATGTTAACCTAGGTGATATATAGGTTGTAGGCTGTAGGTTAACCTAGGTGATATACTGTAGGTTGTAGGTTAACCTAGGTGATATTCTGTAGGTTGTATGTTAACCTAGGTGATATTCTGTAGGTGGTAGGTTAACCGTGGTGATATACTATAGGTTGTAGGTTGTACTCAGTGGAGGAAGCTATTCGCACACGGACACATGCATAGCGAGTGATTACCAAAAACGCAAAAAATGGTGATTTGGTAGTAGATGGGTATCCAAACACGAAATACAGACCTTAGATTAAAGGCTAACATGAGTCTGGACAGAGACTGACAAGATAGATACATTCCCATAAGACAAGCAATACACATTACTCAAACCTTTGAGTTTTTCTTCTTCGACAGGGGCATTGCGCACATTTGTGGACATATTGTCGGCGCGGGCAGCTGTCGGACACGATGCAGACGGCAACGTGGTCCTGTTCAACCTGGACGGACAGACGGGAGTTAGAGGGTAAGCTAACTAGGACCAGCCTGGATTCTCAATTAGCTGGGCGGGGTAATCAGACAAGTCAGGGGTCATTGCAGTGACCTAACCATTGACAAGTTGTCCTAAGTGACAGTCTATTGTTTGGATCTTACGGTCTTGCGAAGGATCTTCAATTCTGGTAAAAACAGCTGATGAGATGATACTATTGCAGTTGTTGCTAGGAAGTTGATTAGTGGTAGCAGTGGTCTTGGACAGACATAAATAGGAAGCAGAGAACAACAGCAGCTCAATAGTCAAATTGATGGATTCAATAACCTTCTAGATTTATCCCCCGTGACTTAATAGGACCCGTCCGCCCTATCCCCCCTAAAACCCCCCAAAGACCCGCCCAACAATCAATTTCCATTGATCCGGACTTCCATGCTCCTGTTGTGGTGGGACCATCAGTCACCCCCGGAGGGATGTATGTGTTTGTGTTAAAGATCCGGCTTTATTTATTTATGTTTATTTCGCAGAGACAGTGCACAATACATATATTGCTCCAGAGTTGGCTTCAAGCTAATTTACTAATTTATCTATAGTTCCCGGGCAGAAGCTGTACCACGCACCACAAACATTTCCATCAAGAAACAAAACATCAATCCATTACATTACAGTACATGACATCAAAACAAAAAATACAATTGACTACATTGTCCAAATACTGGGAATAAAAAAAACATTTTATGATTAAACAAATTAAACAGATACAACTCTACAGCAGAACACATCTTCCTTTGTTAGCACTACGTGGCTGCGTGTCGTGACGTGTCTCTGGGGCCACTCACCCCACAGCCAGCTGATCTTGGATCATTACCATGTCCAAGGTAGATCAATAAAACCCCCCCTTAGAGAGATGGTGCTCTGCCCTTCAGTGTCCATGCGAGAGGGCCCATGACCTTCTGGGAGTGTGACCCTCCAGTTTGGGGCGGGGGGGATTGTTGCTGGGTTGTGTTAATGCATCGCCAAAAGGCAGCTGCAGCTGCATACGTATGTGTGAGCTGTTGTTTTGGTTGAAGAGATGAGGATGACGAGGATGCGCAAGTAGAATAAACGTAATACACCAATCAACATTTTTAACCAAGCGATGTTTAGGGCCACAACATTGCCCTGGACATCAAATGAACAGAAAAGGTTAATAGAAAAAGAGATCAGCATAAAACAAAATGGATAGAAAGACAATGATTTTATTGCTCTAGTTGTTCCTCTGCATTAAATGTTTTCTGGTGAATGATGTTTTTTATGATTTTAAGGCGTAGTTGTGCAGCTTACTTGCTAGCAGTGATTTTACTGAAATAGATGTTTTTACCAGGTTTGTTTTCCCTTTGGGATTAAATCTACTTGCAGGAATCCCTTAAACATTTAATATTGTGTTTTCTTCTGTGTTTGTATTATGTATATATGAAGCTATTCTTTGTCTTTATTTAACAGCATGAGTTTGTGGGAGGTGGCAGATTTCCTCCAGAAAAATGGAGTCGTCAATGCAATCAATCTGGATGGAGGCGGGTCCTCTACCTTCGTGGTCAACAGCTCATTGGCTAGCTACCCTTCAGATCACTGGTGAGCAAAACACTTAACCAATCATGTTCTCCCATTGGGCTTTTATGACAACGAGACACTTTTTGTATGTTGGGCATTGTAAGGGGTCTATATAATATAGCCCTATAGCTATTCCATTATTATGTTTACAAAGGATCATCCATCTCCTTTCTTCTGTACTGTGGAAGACATAATGCAGTAAATGGGATATGAACGCAGATATGACCTACTACGTATTCTGTACATTTTGTTAGTATGTGTGCTGGTGCACTGTAGTGACCATCTTGGTACTACGGATTTTAATTGTATTTTCTATTAATTTTTTTAAATGTATACTTTCTGTTCCTTTCTCCTCTCCTTTCTTCAACTTTCCTATCACCCCTCAACCCCCCCCCCCCCATCTCCTGTGCTCCAGCACCTCTGACGCAAGGTGGCGCTGTGTGCGGACTGTCTCCACCGTCCTGTGCGTGCACCCTCGCCGCTGCCAGCCCGGGAACTGCAGCGGGCAGGGGGAGTGTGTGGAGGGGGTCTGCCGGTGCCGGGAGGGCTGGCGGGGGGCCGGCTGTGAGCGTCTGGTGTGCCAGCAGCCAGCCTGCGGGGCCCACGGAGTCTGCACCAGCGGTAGGAAGTGCTTGGGGAGGGTGTAAAACTAGGTCACACACAGAGATTTTTACATGTGTTAAGTCCAACCATGCCACGGATTTGGTTCTACCACTCGGTATAGGACGATGTTTTTTTTTTCTTTGGCTGTGGTTCACGACCAGTGTGCGAAATACGGGGGGGTGTGGGGGGGTCCGACCCCCCCGATTAACCCTTGAGACCCCCTGAAAGCCTCAAAAGCAAAAATTTGGGGGGGTCTCAAATTTTGTAAAAAACATTTTTAAAATAGTATATTATTGTCACTAATATTGTCACGAGGGCCGGTTTTACCGATGGGCAATGTGGGCGACCGCCCAGGGCGCAATCTATGTGGGGGCGCACGAGCGCGCCCTAAAAAAACCCCCAAAAAACGAGTGCGCCCTCAAAAAAAACCCAGCGCGCCCTCAAAAAAAAAGAAATAAAAGAAAAACTAAACTCAAAACAAAACTCGCCAGTTTTCTAGACTACCGCTCATTTCCATGTCAGGCTAGTGGAGTGGGCGCTGGGGCGCCCTCGTTGTCACGTCAACTTGCTGCTGAGAGTCATCATACAGGTTGTGTGTCCGAGAGGCAAGGGGAGGGGGGCGACTGATAAGCGAGCTGCACACTAGCCTACATGCGGAAATTTACAAAAATCTCCGCGATTCTGAAGTGGACATCGTACTACTTCAAAAAAACTATCGGAGCCACATTTGAAGCGGTAGAAAAAACGGTCGGTTGAGAGACGCAGATTGTATCTTTTTACGGAACATCCGCCCGATATAATGTCGTGATGAGATATCAACACCCAAATCAGGCCACACAACACAAACTGCCTCCAAATAAATTGTATTTCATAATTAACATAGACCCATATGCCTACACGACACGTAATTGATTGGTTTGTGTAAAAAAAAAAGAAAGAAATGTTAATAAATAAATAAATAAATATCAGACAATATCAGGTTGATTGACGGGTGAACGGACGTTGGCAAAAGGTAATGCGATAGGTAATGTTATGATTCAATCATACAGTTGCACAACAGGTTTCGTATGATGATGTAATTGATGATTTTGCATCAGAGAAGGCTAGAAAAGTCAAGTTTTAGATTGCACTTCATACCTGTTGTTATGTTAATGTTCTAAACAGGTTGAAAAATAGGGATGGTTCTTGTTTTTGTATCTAAGATTATATGTAATAAAATAATGCAAATAATATAATATATTGTTTTGTCCTGTTTGTCGGCCGGGGCGGGGGCGGGGGGGAGGGGGGTGCCCAAGGGATGGTTCGCCCAGGGCGCAAATGTAGCCAGGACTAGAGCCCTGCACTGGAGCCCTAGGCCCGAGGGGCCCGAGCCCGACAGCCTGAGGGCCGGGCTTCGGGCCGACGACCGCATAATTACATCGGACACGGGCCGGGCTCGGGCACTTTTATTTTTCAACTGAATTAATTTTTTTAAACCGACGTATTATGACAGTCCTGGACCGGCCCAATAATCTGGACCGGCCCAAAAATAATAATACACAAAATAAAAAATAAAAAATAATCGGCCTGAAATCGTCCGGCCGAACCTCCCTATGGCAGCCCATCCCTGGTTATAGGCCTATGCGGCGCTCGTAAAAGCCGAACAATGCGCCTACATGCGCTCTTAAAGGTTTGGAAACGATTCAACAAGACTACATCTGTATTCCAATCACAATAAGTAGCCTACTTATCGGCCAACAATAATCAAACACGGCAGTAAAAGTGGGCATTAAACTGTATAGGACTGTTTTGAATAAAAGGGAAAAGGCCGACATATGCCAATACAATATGCAGCCGGCGCTCGGAAAAGGCTCGCAACAAAAAGATGAGCCACACATTTAGAAACAATTGCATGAACTATCTAAAAGCAATACCTTAGTCAGAAAACATATATGAGGCTGAACGTTTTGCTAAAATGTCAGTTATGGAAATATTGAAAATGTAGGAGCGGCTGGCTTGACCACACGAAACCGAGAGACGGCTGTCTTGACCGCAGTAGGCGATCGGTCATTAATCAATAATCCTATTTAACCGTATAACTGCACACAACTTTATTTAAAAGCAATCAAATGTAAAACATGTGTGTTTGTATTCTGGTGTCCGGTGCGTGTGGATGTGCGGCTCCTCCGGCGGAGCGGTTCATGTTAATAGCGGAGTCCGGGAGGGTTCACCTTCACGGCGTCGTTACGAGGGATGTGCGACTATCGTCTTAAACAATACAAAAGTGTTTTAGTTAGAAAGGTATTAGATATTCACGCTTTTTATTTTTATTTTATTTATTTTTATTTTTTAATTTAATTTAATTTATTTATTTATTTATTTTTTATTCATGATTGCGTGTCGATATATGACATTCATTCAGACGTTTGCTATTGTAAATGCGTCAGATTGGTTGTTGTTGCGTCTGCAGTAGGCTAATGAACAACTTTGCATTGGCTACTACATGTCGAGAAAATTTAGATCTGTATTGCGCAACAATTCGGAGATGGGGACCCCCCCGAATATCGACGGGTATTTCGCACACTGTTCACGACCCATAGATAACCATAAACACATCTGGTCTTTTTGTGTGGGCCATAAGTTCTGTATCGCCACCTTAAAGTGGACTATTCAGTCGTTTAGCAGATGCTTTTATTCAAAGCAACTGGCTGTGAAACAGACCTGTATACAGATGCAGGTCATTTTTTGGGACAGGTAAGGAGTTAGCTTTTGCTCGTGGATGCCTCACCAACACCCCAGCCACTAAACTGCCCTGCCTCCTACTACACTAGTGTTTGATTATTTTGCATTGATGCTCCAAGACAACCCGGGTTAAAAATGTGGATGTGTTAATGTCTGGGATTATGCTTTTCAGGAGGGTGTGTGTGTGATGCGGGTTGGAGAGGACACAACTGCAGTGAAGGTAAAATACATTGAGTCTCACACACACACAACGTTGAGCACTATCGATTGACAATATCTTTGTGGTGTCATATCTTCAGGAAATATGAATTATCATGCTACCCAGTTTTCTTATGATAAGAACATGTTTACTGAAAGCAATCATAATGGTGTCAAAATTGAGTTTTTAAATACTAAAGACAAGGGAGAAACTCTAGTTCACTTTTAAATAACCAATTTACTTCAGAAAAATGTTGTGAGCATATCACCATTCCCAGCAATTATGACGTGCTATGATCATGTGTAGGGTTGTGCCGATGGACGATGTCCTCGTCCATCGTGATGGCTGACTGACATCACGATGGCGAGCCACCATCGTGAGGCCACGCCCCCCTCGTCCGACACACACTAATCCTATAGTCTCTTCTATAGTTATTTCCTAAAAACTTTGCAGGGATTGCGCTGTAAATAAATTGAAAATATAACTAATGGTCCATATAAAGTGCTGTAAGTTAACTAGGACTGCCCCCTAATAGTCGGCTTAGTCGATCGACGGAGACGTTGTCGAATACGTTTTCATTAGTCGAGCAAAAAGTAAAACATAAAAATAAGAAGGCATGAGCATCGCAAACCGAATACATCCGTGGTCGCAACAAGCCCTGATTTAACTAATCGCTGCAGAAATACTGACCAATACACCTGGGCAGGTAAACACCTGGGCAGTATACACCTGGGCAGGTAGACACCGCTAGACACACGGGACTCATACCGGTGATCGCGGCTTTAGTTTCCCGTGTCTGATCGCTGTAATTCGGAGCGTGAATATCGGTTGAATATCTAATATCTTTCTAACTTTAAAAAACACTTTAGCATTTTTTAAAACGATAGTCGCACATCCCTAGTAACTACGCCGTGAAGGTGAACCCTCCCGGACTCCGCTATTAACATGAACCGCTCCGCCGGAGGAGCCGCACATCCACACGCACTGGACACCAAAATACAGACACGCATGTTTTCCATTTGATTGCTTTTAAATAAAGTTGTGTGCAGTTATACGGTAAATACGATTATTGAAAGTGTTCATGTCTCCTTCCTGGTCCAGAACCGCTTGGTCCATGCCATTAATAGGCGGGGCCGCCTATCACAATGTTTTACTGTAAACATCGTCAACTGCCAATTTAAGGGACATCGCCCAACCCTAATCATGTGTGTGATATTGCCCAGGCCCAACTGACACACATAGCTATCACTACTAGCACTGAACCTACGTAGTTCGGAGGCTCTAGTTCAAAGGTCACATGCTCACCTACATATCTGCTGACATACATATCTACTACATGACTGCTGACATACATATCTGTCCTCTGTGACCCCCTCTGCACTCCGACTAGCAGTCACAGCCATATGCTTACTGCAAGCTAGAAAAACAGCTTTTTAAACTGAAACGTTTTAACAAGTTTTTGACAAGCACTCTTAATTATTAGGCTGGTTTACCACTTTTGTGGTAACTTACAGCCCTAATGGTAAACAACAGGCAGATATCTGGCAAACACCCACACACACACACACACACACACACACACACACACATAAGACACACACACACACACAAACGGAGGAGACAAACTGATTTCCTACAATAGAAGGGACCAGACTTGAAACCGGAGTGTAGATTTCTTAAAAATCAGCTAACTGAGTGGATTGAGGGCTGATGTAAGGAGATAGACACAGGATGGATGGATGTAGTGTTGGGTTAGGCAGTGGAAAATTCCTAGCCGTTGAGTGAAGCAGGAAACGCACAAGTAGGTTCTGGCTGAAACAGACGGGAGAGAATAAATACAGAGCGAGAGGAGATAGAGATATATTGTGTTTGCCTGATAGTAGAGACAGATGGAGAGAGACAGTGACTGTCTTTCACGCAACAGGGAATTCAAATGATTTATGTATGCCAAATACATATGTGTTGATTGATACTGTTTTCAATGTTGTCCCACCACCTGAACTTCCTGAAAGTCCTGTTTAGACAGCTATCTCTATTTGTTTACCTAAACTCTCTTTCTCACTCGCTCTCTCTCGCTCTCGCTCTCGCTCTCGCTCTCGCTCTCGCTCTCTCTCTCTCTCTCGCTCTCTCTCGCTCTCTCTCTGTCTCCCATATATTGGCAGAATGTATGCAAGGTTTCTATGGCGACAGCTGCAATCAAATGTGCGCCTGCACCAACGGAGGTTCCTGTGACCCCGTCCACGGACGCTGCGTGTGCAGGCCGGGTTTCCATGGCGACCTGTGTCAACAAGGTGCGCTGCCTTAAAACAACACATTGTGTTTCCGATGTTTTTCGCTGTCCTGTATGCTATTAATGTATATTCATGTGTACACTGTATATCTTGTTGTTAAGCTAAATTACTACATGATGTTCACAAACACATTTCACTTTACCTTTGCTCTCTTTCTCTCTGGACTTTTCATTTAAACGATTTCCCTCTTTCTGTTTCTTTCTGTCTGCCCTTATTTCTGTATATATTGTATATTAAACATTCAGCTCTATCTCTCCTATCTGTTTTTACTCTTGTTAGGCTCTTTTTTACTCTTGTTCACCAAAGGAAGTTCCTCCTACGATAACAAACATTGTCATTATGGTTTCTCACATGAATTGATTATGCCAATATGCTCTATAATTTCTCTCTCTTTCTCACTCACTCACTCACTCACTCAGAGTGTCCGCTGGGTTTCTATGGTGGTTCCTGTTCTGAAGAGTGTCACTGTGAGGACCTGTGCCCATGTGACCCACAAACAGGAAGTTGTACCAAACCACCACAGGGCGCAGCAAACCTGACCTTACACAGAAGTATGTGTACACACACACATGCACGCATGTGCACACTTACTTCAGCACTTTAAATGTGTATATGAGAAATCATGCACATGTTAACAAACACACATTTGGAAAAAGCATGCTCACATGCACAGCCAAAGAGTACACACACACACACTCTCTCTCGCACTCACAAAGAGGACTCACAGAGTGTGGTCCTCTTTACTGCCTGTTATCAGTTGTTTTGGCTGTCTGACTATTGACCTGCTGGACTGTTGTTCAAACCCACCTGCTGAAAAGTAGCCATTATTAAAGCAGATGGGAGCATGCTGTGTCACAGTCCTACTGCTCTCACTGGCCTACAATGTGTGTGTGTGTGTGTGTGTGTGTGCGTGTGCACACACACTATTTGTATATCTGTGTGTTTACAATTTGTGTGTGGCGTGCATTTATACAAACGGTGTCTATCTGGTTGAATCTGGTCCAGACAGCATAGCTCTCTCTTTCCCCAATGTGGGATCCATTTAAAGACCTTTTAGAGAAGCCTCAGCAAAATAACAATGCTCTCATACTGTGGACGGAGGTCAGAGATGTTCGGTATAACACATACTTACATACTGTTTACATGTACAGCTTGTAATTATTTTGAACTGCATGCATGATGTCCTGAACATTCATGTAAGGCTTTCTTGGCTTGACCTCGTTAAGTTCTTTTTGTGGCCCATGTCAAGTCCCATTTCTTGCCTTTTTCCAATGACAAAAGCAGCAAGAGGGCAGTTGGTGCTCTGATTATGGTTACCATGGTGACCTGGCAGGGAACCATGCCCTCCTCCGTGCTGTGGGTAGAAAATTGCCTTAAGGAGCGAAATAAAACGGGGGACAGACTGGACTAGCCTCATCTTCTGGTTTAAAACAAGTTAAGTGGTTAAGATAATGTTGACATTCTCTGGGTGGTGGTTATTTACTTGTCCTCCTTTCCACAGCTGGTCACTGTTTAGCCAGACAGATGTTTACCACCTGGAGACAAGAGGAGGAGGCCCGCAGGAAGCAGCCGTACCTGGCAGAGTAAGTGTCACTAGTTAAAGTCTTTTTATGCAGATGCACAGAACAACAGAGTCAGACTGGGCACTGAAATTCTTATGACAAGTCCCCGGCAACTACCTATTTAGGGCATAATATACTAGAAAGATCAATTGAGATATATATATATATATATATATATATATATATATATATATATATATATATATATATATATATATATATACACTGTATATATATACACTCACCGGCCACTTTATTAGGTACACCTTGCTAGTACCGGGTTGGACCCCCTTTTGCCTTCAGAACTGCCTTAATCCTTCGTGGCACAGATTCAACAAGGTACTGGAAACATTCCTCAGAGAGTTTGGTCCATATTGACATGATAGCATCACGCAGTTGCTGCAGATTTGTCGGCTGCACATCCATGATGCGAATCTCCCGTTCCACCACATCCCAAAGGTGCTCTATTGGATTGAGATCTGGTGACTGTGGAGGCCATTTGAGTACAGTGAACTCATTGTCATGTTCAAGAAACCAGTCTGAGATGATTCGCGCTTTATGACATGGCGCGTTATCCTGCTGGAAGTAGCCATCAGAAGATGGGTACACTGTGGTCATAAAGGGATGGACATGGTCAGCAACAATACTCAGGTAGTCTGTGGCTTTGACACGATGCTCAATTGGTACTAATAAGCCCAAAGTGTGCCAGGAAAATATCCCCCACACCATTACACCACCACCACCAGCCTGAACCGTTGATACAAGGCAGGATGGATCCATGCTTTCATGTTGTTGACGCCAAATTCTGACCCTACCATCCGAATGTCGCAGCAGAAATCGAGACTCATCAGACCAGGCAACGTTTTTCCAATCTTCGATTGTCCAATTTTGGTGAGCCTGTGCGAATTGTAGCCTCAGTTTCCTGTTCTTAGCTGACAGGAGTGGCACCCGGTGTGGTCTTCTGCTGCTGTAGCCCATCCGCCTCAAGGTTCGACGTGTTGTGCGTTCAGAGATGCTCTTCTGCATACCTCTGTTGTAACGAGTGGTTATTTGAGTTACAGTTGCCTTTCTATCAGCTCGAACCAGTCTGGCCATTCTCCTCTGACCTCTAGCATCAACAAGGCATTTGCGCCCACAGAACTGCCGCTCACTGGATATTTTCTCTTTTTCGGACCATTCTCTGTAAACCCTAGAGATGGTTGTGCGTGAAAATCCCAGTAGATCAGCAGTCTCTGAAATACTCAGACCAGCCCGTCTGGCACCAACAACCATGCCACGTTCAAAGTCACTTAAATCACCTTTCTTCCCCATTCTGATGCTCGGTTTGAACTGCAGCAGATCGTCCTGACCATGTCTACATGCCTAAATGCATTGAGTTGCTGCCATGTGATTGGCTGATTAGAAATTTGCGTTAACGAGCAGTTGGACAGGTGTACCTAATAAAGTGGCCGGTGAGTGTATATATACTGTGTATATATATACTCTTATAATGAATACCACAGGAGGTGATACATTAAGTAGACCTTTTTAATCAAAAACAATGGCTATTTAACAAGAAATGAACTACTAACTTTGAAGGGACCAAGTGAAACAATTCCTTTTTATCAGCTAGATATTAATATTAGAGTCGGTGTGTGACAAGACTCAAACCACTTAATTCGTGTGGGTGTGAGGGGGAAGGTGGTGCGGCAATTCCGCACACAGCACCTGCGTATAGGAACACATTTGCAATGCTTGCTGGGATTTGTAGTACCGCACATGGCAGGAGTTAGGATGCGGACCGAAATTAATTGAAAACTCAAATGATTGCGCATCAGATAGAATTTGGCCCCCGGGCCTTGTGTTGGACACGTGGACTAGAGCTTCAAGCCTGATGGCTCTAAGAATGATGGCTCTAACTATGGCTCACTAAAGATCACCACCCCTCTTATCAGTTTTGATGCATTGTCTACCATTAGTCAGTTTCAGAAAACCCTCCATTAGAAGACCTGATGCATGTTGTCCGCCCCTGTTACGCATCTCTAATATTACCAGCAAACCGTAAGAAGGGTGTTATGATTCGAAACTGGGTTGGCCAGTTAGCAGTCCCAGTATAATGATGAGACCAATTCAACATAGACAGCATGTTAGTTCTGCACCAGTGAGACAGCCATACAGTACATCAGGTCATTTGATTTCAGATCAAAATTGATATCAAATTGATTATTCATTTGGGGCATTTGTCTTTGGTACATCTTGTATTCATGTATGTTTTACATAAAAAAGTAAACAAATTGGAACTTGTTAGAATAAGAACTAGTAAAATCCAACATGAGCAAACCATTGACATAAACTCTGGCTTCACCCCTCGTGATAAACAGCACTTGGGGACAAAGCCAGGCGTGTATAAATCCACAGTACTAATAATAACCAGATCTCAGTCTAGGCACACAGCAGTTGTGTTGAAGTGGTGTGTTTAGTGTTTAGTTTTGGTCACGCGGCTGCGGTACAAAGCGTGCAAGGCCGCTGTCTCGCGATGGCCGACATCTTCATTAGCATCCATAAACCTTTCACATGCAAGTTAGAGATTTTTCGCCGTCGCCATGGTTCCTTGCAGGCGCATTGTGAAGGGCTCTCTGCTCACAGATGGAGAGGAGACCCCCTCCTCTACTCCACTCCCCTCTGTTCCCTTTCTTTCCGTCTTTCCTTCTTTCCACTTTTTTTCTCTCTCTCCACGTTCCTTTTATAAATGAGTCGGTTGATTAGGACTATAAGATATGACAGATGGGGGGGGGGGGGGGGGGGGGTAGTGATGTGGAGGGGGGGCAAGGGCTTTACTTGCATTCGTCACAGGGAGCTATGAACTACGGCAACAGTCAGCTATGAAATATGGCAATAATCAATGCCTTGCTCTGAGGCACATTCACTGTAGCGGTTATGACCCCTGTTTATGTATTTCCAGCTGGTTGCGAGACCATGATAGCCGACCTTTGGCAGACCATAATACTTTGCATTTTAGCACAATAGGCAATAAAAAGCAAGGCTAAACAATGAATACAGGGCTGAGCTGTTTAAACTTGGCAGTTGATTTCTGAATAACAAAAGTGACCCAACGAAGGATTGCCCAGCAAGACTTTTCTTCTTTCTATGTTAAGTCTTCATCTACTTGTATCATGAAGGTAGTTGTATTATATACATCAGCATATCCATGATTGTAGTTCTTTACCATGTCCCAGTATACCATGATTGTAGTTCTTTACCATGTCCCAGGATACCATGAATGTAGTTCTTTGCCATGTCACAAGATCGTATTTCTTTACCATGTCGCATGATACCATGATTGCAGTTTTGTACCATGTCCCAGGATACCATGATTGTAGTTCTTGCATCAAATCAAACTAAAGTGCCTGCTCTCTCCATCCAGGCATACGTGGCTGATCATCGCCATCGCCCTGTCCTCTCTGCTATTGGCCAGCCTGGTGGGTCACCTGATGCGTGCGTGTCCGGCCTCCGCAGTGCGCCAGGACTACTCATACGTTCCACTGAATGTCATAAAGGACACCACAGCGGCCAGCAAAGGGTCGCGACTCGACATGGACTCAGCGGGAGTCGAACTGGACGGTTCTGACACCCAGGAAGAGATATGGTATCCTCATAGCGTATTTTGAGGCAAGCAAACCCTCTTATTGGACCAACAAATATGGCTGCTTGGCTGCTTTACTGTTAAAGCAGCTACCTGTAACTATAAAGTTAAAAAATACTTAATTTTGTATTATCCAGGATGGAAAGTGGGATATGTGCACAATGTTTGAAACAGAATAATATATATTTTTTAAAGAGTTTCTGAAACCTAGAGGGATCATAACAGTTTGAATGCCAGGTCAACAGTATCCTCTATCAACACAAAAGCACACGCCGTAAAAAAAAACAACCTGTATTTAAATACGAGCACAGCATCCAATCCAATTATATGTTACTTCAATATTGAACTCCCTAAGATGTGTTGATTATGGGCTTTGAAAAGTCAAACATCACAGGTACTCAGAGCGGTGCAGAACACAGGTAGAACCTGTTTAACTGAACATGGAGGAGGAGCTTCAAAAGAACCTGAATACCAACATGACAGTGGTCTAGTGATATCCTCCTCCAAGGCTTTGTGTTTGTTCAGGTCGTTGTTTACTTCTGTGCGTTTTGAAAGGAAGTGTGCCCCGACAAAAACCAGAAGTCCACACTCACTTGTCTACAATCCCAGGGACAACACTGGCAGGGTGGTGATTGTTGTCTGCTTGTTGCCATGTCGATAAGACGATACACCCTTACAGCCGAAGAAGAAAAAAAATTGTTTAAATTGTTTATTTAGATATCAAATAGCTGTCCTTCTGTATTGAGATGGGTCATTATACACAGAGTTGCCAGCTTTTTGTATGCAAGTTCAAGTATCAGTCTGCATACCTTGTTGGAAAGGTTATTTAGTTGCTATGACAATGTACAGTTCTAATGTCTAAACAATACAACTACCGTCTTAATTATAGGCTAAAGCATCTTGCCTGGATGTATGCAAACTTCTCATCTAATGGCCAAATCACCTATAATGTACGTGTTTAGCCCCAAAGACGTTTACCAGAGATTGAATGTTGCTACCAGGATGATAAAGGAGGGAAAATGATTATACAAAATATGAAGGAAAGATTTATCGAAAATGTAACTGTAATGTTTATTAAGGGTGAGGCGTTTAGTTTTGTACACATCAAAATGCCTCTCTAGATAATTCAACAGATCAGATAAATGTGTTGTAGCCCTATCTATGTATGAGTGATGACGAAGCAGCTAACTTTGAAGTGCTAGGGGCTCATCAACATTTAATTTGTTATGAGGTTGTCTTTCACTTTACTAGTTTATGCTGTCTAACATTACAACAACCAAGACACACTTTTGTGTGTCTTCTTTCTACAGAAGAATGATATGGGGGATGGCGTGAAATTATATATTTAACATTCAACATAATTATACATTCACAACATCTGAATATCAGGATAAGACAATGTTCTCCCCCTGGAGACACGCAACCAGGCTGGGAACTATTCTCATGTTGCCCGCCGTCCCTCCATATTGTCTGCTAGGCTCACGAGAACTATACAATACCTGTGACTCAGGTGGCTACATTATTAATCCCCATCTCTATGGACCTCTCTCCTCTTTTCAACATTGTACTGATGATGAATCACCAGCCTGGTTTTTATTACCTTTCTCACCAATCTGATATCAGCTTTCTGAATCTAGGTGTTCCCCAACTGTTGGGACAAACCATTTTACCCACTCGGACAAACCACCATGACCAAGTGACGAGGACCAGGTTACATGGGTCTTTATGTGTGGGTTTCTTTGTATACGCGAGTCCTGGTAGAAAAGGAGGATTCTCATTCAGGTCTACGGGGTTATGTGTTTTAGGCATTCACCTTGAACTTGTAACTACGCAGACAAAGCATTTGTTTGTCTTGGAATGACCTGGGTTGAGGTGATATATGGTGTATTTTAGGACGTTAAGGACTACAACACACAAAACGACAGTGAAACTTTTCTTAGTTCCTTTCCACTAGTAGTACTGTCAGTATTATTTAAATATACACATTTGAATATACGCCAAGTCAGCAGCAATGTTGAGACTGAACGGCCGTTGTTTACAAAAAACAGTGCTCAGCTGTACTTCTGCAATCATCTGTGGCAGGCGTCTCTCCTGTTGCTATTTCCTGTTGCGAGTGCCATCCTTGGCAGCAAGTCTCACGCTTATCGGTGCGATGCATTGGAGGCTTAAAGCACAACAGTTCCCCGTTAAAGGGATTGACCTACTGGAAAAGTGAATTGTTGGTTGATTAAAGTCCACTTGGAACCTGGCTAAAGCTTTTAGTGCTGCTGCCACTGTTGGTCTGTTTAGTTCACTCGATGAATGGGAAATATGCATTACATCATGGCCCAGTAATAGTTTAATAACAGACTACATTTGGCTGTGGTTGCTGCCGCTGCCTTACTTCAAGTTTGAACCCGTTGGCCCTCGGTGGACTGTGTGTTCAGCAGGGGTCATGAACCCTAAAGTCCCATTTTAAAAACCCATTGAAATCATTTTTAAAAAAATGTGTTTGCCTTTTTTTGTTACAAAAAGCAACATGCCAAATGTATTTACTGTCTAAGCTGTTCTGCCATTGTTCAGTGGGCTGAAGTGTCAAACTATAGCATTAGAGAAATGGGCTCTTCCACATCTGGAGGTTGTGTGTGTGTGTGTGTGTTCACCCCTTCCGGTTATTCTCCATGGTATATTCCTACTCACCAGCATATTTCTGAGCCGTTGACCCCTGACCTCTACAGCCGTAAACTGGAAGACTACCGACGACACTGCTCTTCACCACTCTGTCATCGGAATATTCCAACCGCTATTCTGTTTAGTACCAGGAGGATTATGTTTATTTTACTATTGAACATTTTTACTGTTGAGTTCTCTGTCTTGTCTGTTATGCATGATCGTCAAGATGATGTTGCATTTTTATTTCCTTTGTTCCGCTTGTCATTCTGTCTGGAGGGAAGAGATTGTCAAGATGCTTTAAGATACATTTAAATACAGGTTGAGAACTGTAGCATGAGCAATTTTCTAAAAGACAACTAGGCACAGTGTAGAGTAGGTATAGGAGTCATAACACAAGCAGTGCTGAAACAACAAAGTGGAGGCCCTAGGAAGTTTTGTTTGAGGACGTTCTTTGAAGATGCAGTATCAGAGAAAATAATTCCTAAGAAACACCTTTAAGGGAATGCGTCCTCCTACCATGATCAATGTGTTTGGTATGCAGGTGTGTCGGCGCCGCTTTGTCGCACAGTGAAAGGAATGATCAGCATTAGTTTGTAGGAGCGACACGGTTCTGCGGCGCACGTGTCTAAACAGCCTTCAGACGCTCCGAGGCGTTTGTAAATGATGTCTCCGATATCTCGCCTCACGTGTGAAGTGAGCACACCTGCTTCACTCCTCCTGTGCATTCCTCCTATTAGACTGGTTGGTGCGGAAAAAGCATGCTCGTGTCTTATTCGTACTGGGAGTCACAAACCCTAGCCATGAAATGATCCTACCTTATTTAACATCACTGTCCTCTATAATAGACTTGTCTAATTTAATAAGCGCTGATTGTCTTCATCTGGCTACAATATAAACACCCTATAACGAAAACGTATGTAAAACTGCAATTCAAACTTTTTGCTTTTGAATGGCAGTTTTGCTTAAATTGAGGTGCATCCCATTAAGTATTGTCTATTGTCCCACATAATCTATGTATGTGATTATGGTGAGATTAAAGACTGTCCTGTTTATGTGATTGTATGTATCTTCTATTTGTATTGGTTTGACCAAATAGTGGAGGTGTGTTTATTTGTGACTCAACCCCCAGCAGGTTTGTGTTGCTGAGAAGGGTTAAGGTAGACATTGCAAATGTTTCTTCCACGTCAGCTAAAAATACTGTTGTTAGTTGTAATGTCAGCCAAAACCAAATGTTTTTTTCTCCTCATACAATACAAAATGTTTTCCTATACGGCTCGTCTTCTTCATTAGTTTTAATGTCATGGCAAAGGTAGATTTGATGAAGTATCTCTGTGGAGCCTCAAACTGCTGCTTAGAGAACAGCACAGAACGTTCAATAATCCTGTTTCCATCGACCATCTGGTGACATTAACGAGGTCTTCTAAGGCAAGCACTCAATGTGATTGTACACAGTTTTCTTTATTTCTCTCTCTCTCTCTCTCTCTCTCTCTCTCTCTCTCTCTCTCTCTCTCTCTCTCATATATATCTGTATTTGGTTTTCAACACACATGACATTGATAAATGATCATGTTTGCATTGATTATATCAATATAGATAGAAGAAAACCAAAAACAAGATCCATCATCCGTCATCTTTTGTTGTCAATGCAGATTAGCGACAAATAACACCAAAATTATTACTGGTAGTTTGATATGCACCAGAAAACAGACAACCATGCCAGGAAGTCACCTTAGCTTAGTTGTATCTGTGTTTAAAGACCTTCCTGGTGTCAGAAACCATTAGGAATGTGTGTTTGCTGCTTGCTCCCTAGAGCACTTCCTCTTTAAATAAATGTCCTCTTCCCCTAGAAGTGTTTTTCAGTACATAATTAAAGAAAGCTTTTGACTATTTTCAATGACTCATCAAAATCTTAAGGAAGTATCCTGTGTTTAACGTGCCTGGTGTTGTCCCTCCAAACCAAAAACATAGGGTGTGTCTCAGATTTTTCAGTTGGTCATCCACCATTATAAATATGCACTAATTCTAATTCACTCCATTATATTCAGGGGAATCCAGTAAGATATACTTTACACACTAGTTTCAATGTGGTTAAAATATGCAATATCATATGTAGTTAATAAGTAGTTTTATTTTTGGGGTAATTTCACCACTTTTCAAGTTCTTAGGCATTTACTGGCAGTTTTAATTGAGATCAGATTAGCGTTGTGTCAGTTGAGGTCGACATTATTAATATCCAGAGGTCAGCTTGGAACCAAGGATGAGTGTCACTGCGTCACAACCAATGGCTAAGTGGCTTACCGGAGTCTGCCCCGCCTCCCTGCTCTTGCCCCGCCTCCCTGCTCTTGTCTGCCTAGCTGATGCAACCTGGCAAGAGTATTTCACTGTTTTCCTCTATAATAACATGTTCAGGACAAAAAAGGTAACCAATGGAGTTTTTTAGGAGCACTATTTAAGCACTATTATAAGCAGTATGTTATACTCTTATTTGTATGTAAACAACTCTCTGTATGGAAATCGCATTCCACTTGCAGCTCTCAGGACAGCACTCCTTGTGTGTGTGTGTGTGTATTTTATGGAGCAAGCAGCATCCACATGTCGTTCTCTATGCAAGTCTCTGTTTAGCTGTGAATTCTCACACCAGAGGCGTAAGTAACTCCCAACCTGACCCACATTCTGCACCACATGTTAAAAACCTACTGCCTGGCACACACGCACATACAAACACACACACACACACACACACACATGCACGCACTTGCACACATACACACACACACACACACACACACACACGCATGTTATTAGAGCAAGGCACAGGGCCAGGAAGGTTATGATAACTAGAACAAAAGGGCTGCATGCCTGTAAGGATGGAGGACCTCTTTCCTGAGCAGGATCTGTTTGTTCTCCTACTGAAGCCACACAGTTTCAATAGGAAATTGAGCAAATCAGCACAGGCTCTTTTTATTTCCTAAATGAATAGAAAGGGGGGTTGTGATTTAAGATGTTTTAGACAAAGGGAGTAATTGTTCAACATATTTGTTTCAGTGATGAAGTTGTGCCTCAAAATAACCCTAGGTGTAACTTGACAAATCCTACTTTCTTTGACTTCCATTTGTATTGACTTACACTTCCCCCACTTGTTATTGGCCAAGCAGGCTTAGCTGTGATTGGTTTGAATGGATAAGGCCATTTTAAGCGATGTGGAATATAGTCACGCCATAACTCTGCTCTTTCAAGAGCACAGTTCCAAGTCCCCGTGTCAACAGGTTTCCTCCCCACTCAAACGTCTTTTAAAAGCTGTCGCTGGTCTTGATCTCTGACCCCTGGAGAAAGTATAGGTTTCCCTACAGACAAAGACCATGTTGTTGTTAGCCCAGGCAACCAACTCTTTCACTTTTTAACTGTTTAATTAGTGTGTGTATTCACATGGTTTGTATATAAGTGGAGAGTGCAAGATAAAATAGCTAGTTTGTTACAAAAGTGTTTTCAGTTAAAGAAGATGTTCAATGGCATAGTACACACACAGTGTTATCTGCAGGAAGTCTATCGATCAATACAGAACAATCCTCCCATGGTCTACCAGTTAGTTTCCACACCCACTATACACACAACTAGCGTTCACAAGCATGTTGTTGTTTAAACTATGTGAGTGTTTTGTCTGTAATTGTTGTGATTTGGAGCTGGGCATGCCCGTTTCTGTCCTGGCACTGCGGCATTTGATGAACACAAATCAACATGGAGGATAGAGAGGTCACTTGAAGAAGAACGACACAATGTTGTAATCTCCTCTCTTGATCGGCGGGGATTTAAACCGATGCCAGGTGCAGATGCCGTCGAGGGCTTGGGGGCTTCGGTTGGGACTGGATCTCTCTAGCTCTGCAGATGTTTTTAATGGGACATTAGCTGAGCTGTGCACTGTGAGAGAAGTGTCCTGATGGAAGGAATGCATCAGTTTGGTTGTATTAGACGCCCTGCATGCTGTGGTGGGTCTAACAGCCCTGTGGCTCTGAGTACGCAGCGCTGCCCTTATTTTCCCAGCACGCTAAATACATTCTCAGGGCCTTTGACACCGGCTTCCTTTGTTGTGTTTTCTCTATTTTTGCACAGTCCACCATGACTCCACCCACTCACTGAACCAGACCACTTTCCACACCGTTTCAAAATGTTCAAGTTCATTTTGGAATCGTGTTGAATATGTTGTTTTACAATGAGATAATAGTAAGGAGACAAGGCTATAGCAGCAGAGAATACACACATAGTTCCTAAAGGACTGCATAACAGAAAAACAATGTGTAACAACTTATTTCAGTTGGTAAACAAGGAAACAAATCTTTTTAACCTATCAATGAAGCATTTATAGGGTAATATGTTTCAAAATACCACCTATTATAACATAATAAATTGCATCTGCGCTGATGCGTATGTGTCTGAAAACTATCAGTCGGTCAATATATGTTTTTGTTTTTTTTCTTTTGGACTCTGAACAACAACTACGTAGACAGACAGACAGACATGATGGCTGTACATTTACTTCTAAAGACAGAAACATTCAGTGCCTGTCCAAAATATTACAGAGAATGCATGAATGTCACGATTTATCGTAGACAAATTGCTTTAGATATAGTTTGATTATTGATCAGAAATTGGCTTCAGTGACAACAAGGAGTGCGTTCCCATGAGCTTATCTGCTAGCGGTCAGTATTGTGCAAACCCCAAACAGCAAATATTAGCCAGATTATGTAAGGAAGCAATGTCGCACATAGAAAGGGAACGTCAATGTTTTGAGAATCATATATGACATGCAATTACAAAAGCAGATAAGACATCTTGTCCTGTGCAGACGCACAACGTCAAACAGTATGTTTATTAACTAGCTTAATCAGTGCCTTGGAAGTTACAGATTCACTTGCTGTGAATTGAATTTGTTAACTAGTTAGGTGAGTGTTGCAACACTCACCGGCTATTTTTATTCTTATGGTTATTTCTGTTATTATTATGCCTGCTCTAATCTTCACCTCAGCATTTGTATGTTTTCTTTCTTCTTCTTGTGTACAGTGTGGCATAGTAAGTGTTTTATAGGTCATGAAAACATTGAGGTGAGGTGATTGTGATGTAACAACCGCCATGGGAGAGCCATAACATCTTATCGCCACTCGGAGGTCAGGACATTACAGGTGTGTTGTGTTGTGGAGAGGAAGTTTTAACGCTTGGCTTGTTTTCTCCGTATTCATTGTGTGTTTTTCTAATGTGTGTGTGACAGAACAGATTGTATGATTCACACTTGGTGGTTCTACCACTGAACAACATGGGTACGTAGGTCGGACGTTGGAGGGGGAGTAGGGGTCACTGTTCTCTACACGAGCTTACACAGCAAGGTTAGTGTCACAAGGACTCAGAGAAAAGTGTATTTGTCAATAACGTAACACACCTCCGCCTTTTCACACTTCTGAATCATTGCACTGAACGTAACTAATATCTAATCACAGTTGGTAACCGTGGTATGAGCAGAAAAAAACATTACAGGATGGTCCCGTTGTTAGAACATTTCTAATAACGGGATTTCGTCAACGGGAATGTATAACGAAAAAGGATTTTGTCATACATTATTTTCCAATAATGGCACACCCCGTCGTGGTTTATTACTTATTTAACATTATTATGTAGTTAATTGGTAGGGGTAAGGGGTAAGTAAGATGTTGTGTTTCCTGTGTAACACAATAGGTTGAGCAGTAAATGGTAAACAGGTCTAAACAGTAGAAGCATCGGATAAACTGTATGAACAATACACCAAGTGGTTGCAAATCACCCTGGGTGTGTGTGTACCCAGAATGTCATTATTATTATTCAACACACGTCTCCTCTTACCCTGGGCAGACCGAGAAGGCCCATGTGTGGGTGTTTGGAGAGCTCAGATTGTGTTAAGATGACATGTTTGGCTCTGACCTCATCATGGCATCATCCTGCCCCCCCCCCCCCTCTCTCTCTCTCTCTCTCTCTCTCTCTCTCTCTCTCTCTCTCTCTCTCTCTCTCACTCTCTCTCTCTCTCTCCATGATTAACTTCCGCCCAAACTGCCTGGCACACACACAAACACAAACACACACACACACACACACACACACACACACACACACACACACACACACACACACACACACACACACACACACACACACAAAGAGAGAGGGTGAGCCTCACCTTAGAGCTCTGCCTGGGCACATCTCTGGAAGGGAAAAATTTGCTCAATAAAATGTGTTTCCTTATCTCACTTGGAGGAATGTTTGTTTGTGTAAAAGCACATTGGGTTTTATGAAGGTGCTACTTTCTACATCCAAGATATTATTATCATCATTACTATTATTAGTATATTATTTTAGCAGTAGTAGTGGTAGAACGAGTATTTATAAGAATTGTAGTATTAATGTTCAGTTTTGTATGGATGGAGAATCAGGATTAAGGATTGAAACTTTATGCAATAAATGTTGTATCACTTTTACCTATAACCTTCCTTCATTGATAATCTTTCCTTGTAAAACTAACCTTTTCCTAAACTCACAGTAGTAGAGTATTTGTTATCAACAATGTCCTTCTAAACGAGTTGTATGGTGACTCCATAGAAACAACACAAGCACAAAGTGAGATGTGTGTTTTACTCAGCAGCACATGGTTAACATCTGAAAGAACAATGGGTGAAGAGGTCGAGGGTGGAGCAGAACCAGATAGAGGACCGGGTCAGAGAACCAAAGCTCTTGTGACGGCAGCAGCCTCTGGTTGGTCTGGTTGTTCACCAGCTTGTTCAGGTCTTTGTCTTTTCCTCCAGACTAGAAATAAGCCCCTACCCCCCAGGCCAGGGGGAGACCCATCTAAAACCCACCCCTGACCTAGATCGTCTGTAAGCCATGTCTTCTTTCCATCCTCCTTTGTTCAATTCAGCATCCCAAAAACGTTATTGTTGTTGTGTGTCAAGTGTGTAATATGAATGTGGATCCAGCATCATAAAGATCCCAACCTTTGTTGTAGTAGATGTAATAATGCTAACTAATATGCCTATACTTCACATTATTTTCAGTTTTGCAAGATGCATATTTTACACAGTACACAAAGTAGGTGTTTGTGGCAATTTCCTCTACATCATAGATATCTTACCTAAACTTCAATTCCCTGCAACATTGTGTTTATAAAGTAGGTCTAGGCTAAATGTGTTTAGGGACAATTTTTGGAGATGCATCTCCCTCTCTCTCTCTCTGAATCATTTAAAAATGAATTGTAAAATATTTTGAGACCAGAGTAAAGGTCAAGTTAAACATGCCCTGGTGTCTCGTTATTAAACGCAATTTGTGGTCCATTTGTGGTAACTGCAAACCTCAAGTCCAAGGGTAGTCTTTCCTTATATAGGCTACTATTCAGTGTCGTCTCAGTGACGCAAGAAATAAACGAGTTATGGGGATCATGTTTATCCTCACATATTTGGCTTTGGATTTGGTTGTTGTTGTATTTATACATCAATTTAAAACTATATTCATCCTTTTTTGTGTGTGTTTTTGTTGCGAGGCACTCCCAGAGTCGCTTTGCCCAGTCATGTCCTTTTCTGGGGGGCGGGTCACGTGCGTTGGTGACAGTCACTCAGAGCGAACGGCGACCTGTGATTGGCTGCGGGGTGTGCGGCTAAGCCCCGCCCACGGGCGGGCTCTGCGATCAGCTGTTAGCCCGTCCACAACAATAACAAAGACAGCAGTTGGGACTTCGGAAACGACGAGGAAAAGTAACGAAAAGTACAAGTCCCTCGTAACGCGTTTTGTATTTCTTCTGCGAAGAAAACCGCCGTCTTTCTACCCCCACCTCTCCGACAAAGCATCTACCTCTTAAACAAGGATTTTATCGAAAAAACATTCGTTTTTTTATTATATATAAACCGTTTACATTTTTTCTCCCCCTTTGCCGCAGGTGAGTGTCTGCTCTTTGTTGTCTCTTCACACACATCACGTTTCATGGGTTTCACCTTTTCCACTGGTGTGGTGGTCCCGGGAGGGGACGGGACCGTGGACCACCAGAGCCCACCGAGCCCCTCGGTCGTTAACGGGTGCTAGTATGGTGAACAATAGACCCGGACCGGAGGCCCGCTGCAGCTCGGTACCGGAGCGGACGTTAACGACGCGGTTTGTTGTATATGTGTGAGACGACGACGATGACGACGATATAAAGGGCACATGCATTGTCTGGCTTACAAAAAAAAAAAAAACACAGCACGACGTATAACTTAAAATAAAAACTTAAGGCTAAACAACGAGCGAAGGTACGCCCAGTACGGGTGTAGGGTTACAGCCCAGCCTCCTCCTCCCTGGGTTTGGTCCAGACACAACCCCACATCTCAGGCTATTTTCAAATATGTCTGGACGACGTCGTCGTCATTTTACATGCTATTCAAATCCGTTATTTCTGTATCCGGACGTGGACCCCCCCAACCGTTTTGAGGTCGTTTATGCCACCACCGTGCATCTCCTCCAACACACACACACACACACACTGAGAGAAATGCAAGAGCATTACGTAATCTGTGTTGTTGCACCGACCACCATAAGGCCCTACTGTTGTTCAAACAACCATGTTAAAAAAAAAAAAAAACATCTCCGACGCAGGGCCGGTATATCGTCCACGATATGTAGGACGATACCGCACATCGTCATTATAAAGACGATATTAAACCGGCGCTAGACCTTTTAATCGCATTAATCGTAGCCTCATCCAGTCTGTCGCTGGTTGAGGCACGCACACACACACGCACAGCGTGAATGATCCGCTTTTTTTTTTTTTTAGCGGAACAGGTGCAGCAGATTAAAAGTGTGCCGTTGATCGGGACACAGGCCTACTAACTGCCATCCTTGTCCGCCATAGCCCAGCTGCTGCTGCCTCCTCCTCCTCCTGTATCGGCCCTTTATAAGAGCAGCAGCAGCAGCCCAGTAGGCCATGCCAGCTTTGCCAACAACTGCGCCGTCGAAATAGAGACACAAAACCTGACTGTCGACAGCCCAACGGACGGTGGACGACAGACAGGGTTCATTGTCGTTGTCGGCCCATAACGACGTGCTGAGTGGGCCTAATAGCTGGGCTCATGGTGGCGGTTGGGAAGTGAGAGGAGGGCTGTTGTTTCTCTGTGTGTATGCTTTCTTCCGACCCAGACCGCCGCGATAACAAAGACTTGACCGTGACAGGAAAGGCGCACGGTGGTGCGGGCCCTGGATGGCATGGCTTTGTTATCTTTAATGTACTTGGCACCCCGACGTGTCGATGTAGGCTACTGCATGCAAATAGGTTCAAGATTCACGGATTTAGCGACCTGGGCCAGGCATATGTTATTTTCAGCTTTGTGCGCCACTGTATTTTCATAACAGCCTCCATAGGGGTTTCCTGACAATGCACAACCGTTCACTTGAGCGTCAACTGTTTCCCCAATTAGGGGATACAACGTTTTAAATATGTGCATCACAGTGCAGAACAAAGTGCACCGCGACTCTTTCAAAAGCCTGAGTTTGTCTTCAATGCAATATTTGTCTCCATGTCACCGCGCAGGGCCTTGTCGTACCATATATTGCACTGAGCGAGGAGAGACCCGGACCTGAAGAGAACATGTCCAGACCCTGCCCTCCTCTGAGCCTCGTATGATCCCAGACCAAAACACATTGATGCACTTTAGCACCTTCCCCGGAGCCTCCTCACAGCCCAGGAACCGGCAGCTGATGAGCCAGACGCCCGGACGCCGCCCCAGCCCAGGCCCCCGCGCGCCCCCACAGGCCCCGGGATGTTCCAGAGGTTCGCCAGCGCTCTGTTCGGGGACGACGGGGACGATGTGAGTCGCCTCGGTGGGCCAGGACGGCGTGAGGAAGACGACGACGGGGAGGTGGAGGAGGAAGATTGGATCCTGGTGGACTATCTGGGTGAGTCCCTCGTCACGCACGTGTACAAGCGCGCACACACACACACACACACACACACACACACACACACACACACACACACACACACACACACACACACACACACACACACAGCCAATAGGTTCATAAGTTCCTCAAATGGTTTGTTTACGGGTCATGCAGTCTTTTAAAACTAGTTTTACGGAGTGGTTTTTTTAAAATCTACAGTCATTTTAATACAATTTTTCTGTGTGCAAATGAGACAAAAGGAAATACCTCAAGGAGGAGGACAGGAGACAAATGACCGGTGGCCAGTTAGGGAACACAAAGTCCTGTAATTACACACAATGCCAGGGAGGGCGGCGTCGGTAACAAATATCCCACAGACACATGCAAAACAACAGAGAAGCCAAAACAGAAACCTGAAAAATCAACACAAAGTACAGCAAACAAAACCGACTCGCGCAAACCCACACGTGGCGACCCTGCCTCTTGTATAGACCGAGATAGACAAACATCTTTGTGTCTCCTCCCTGGCCTGCAGCCACGTTTCCCAGTTTCAGACACTACACAACAGATGTAACCTTCCCTGCTTTTGAGCACCCCCCCCCCCCCCAAGAGTTCCCATGATGCTTTGAGGTCCTACAGTAGTTAAAGTAGCCGATTTATCCAGCTTTGCTTAGGGGTGTTCTAGACCCCAGCTGACTATATTCTACACAAATCTAGTTTAGATTAGTTAGTTTATATCCACTCATAAACACACACAGAAACAGGTGACACTTTACAAAGAAGGTTGTTTAACACAAAGTACAGCCATTAATAAGTGATTCACATGGTCTATAAATGGAAGCAGACATACAGTACCCAGGGGTGCCGTCTTGGCATAGTATTTAGTCTGGCCCAGTTTTTGCCCCAACAGCACACCACCTCCTCCCACCCCGACCCCTTATACCCCACTCCCCCATCTCGAGTTTCAAGGATCTGTGAATATCTTCAGGTGTGAGGAAGGAAGATGCTGGCTCATGTCCCCCCCTGTTGACATTTGGGGAGGGTTCTCAGAGTGGGGAGGGAGGGAGGGAGGGGAGGTGGCTAAAACACCCCTGGTGTCAGTGCAACCTGTAAACAGGTCAGGCAAAACCACAGAGGAACCAGGGGAGGTAAATGTAGCCTGTGTGCTGGCTGGAGGTAGCCGCCCCCTGGCGCGTACATTTATGGGAACGAGGTCTATTATAACTGCCGCACTGGAGCTAAAAACAACCTATGACACCTGTAGCGCTAGTCCGGGTGTTCAAACTGGGTGCTGCTGTCACTCCGGAATGATTTTAATAACACATTTAAAAACGGCAGACAGGATGACGCTGGGTTTATTTGCTGTGCAAATACTCCTGTGGCCGTTGTGGATTGTGGAGGGTTTGAGCAGAGCGATGTTTATCTTTGTATATGTTTTTTCCAGCTCACATAATGACACACAGCTCTTACTCACCCTCAGGTAGGGATGTGAACTGGACACCTGTGACTCCAGCGCCACCCCAGAATCACATGATGTTAATAAGTGATTGATCCAACCTACCCTGCACATAGCACCCCACAGGCTAGAGATCCGTGTTGCACTGCATGCGTGTCAGGTGCCCTGCATGTCTTACTGCCATGGAACCCTGTAACTTATGTTAACTGATATATTATTACTTATCGTATACCGTGACATCAAAAAGCCTACTTCTTTTTTTTTTTTTTTTAACAAAATGGGTGGGGAAATCCTTAACTGCAGTCCAATACCAGTACAATGTCTCCTAACATATGAACTGTTCACCAATACCACCTGTTCATCACAACGGTCCGTATTCAATACACAACACAGGACACACCCATTGGTGTGACACCCCCCACTGCTTTGTTGTAGAAGTATGGGCTACCTTCTGTGCCTGTGTGTTTAACAGCTGTCTCTGATAGACACACACACACACACACACACACACACACACACACACACACACACACACACACACACACACACACACACACACACACACACACACACACACACGTTTCTATTGACAGGATTACGTGCTAATTGCTTGGGACAGGGATGAGGGAGGCGGTAATCTGTTTGGAGTTCCAACTGTGGTGCTTAGTGAGATAAAACAGCATCACCTACAAGGCTCATTGCCCTTCAGCAACACAGCAGCTTGCGGGTAAACAAAGTGCCCTTGGCAGGCTGCACCTGCATGACGGCCTTAAGGCAGACGGTGTCAAGACACTGGGATGCACTCTAGCTGACCAATACACACACACACACACACACACACACACACACACACACACACACACACACACACACACACACACACACACACACACACACACACACACACACACACACACACACACCATCTAAAATGTAGTCAGTGTTGTAGTTATTTGCTTTTATCCAAATTGAATTGAATTTTAGATTAAGGAGCATGTAGGGGTTAGGCATACTGCTCAACATCGGGTTTGAAACCAGAACTTTTAGGCTGGGAGTCGAACACAAAAGCAGTCAAACAAAATGGGGGAACTAGGAACATAAAGGTGGAAGCAGACAGCAGGATCTGTGCTGGACGATGACCAGGCATCCCTGTTTGATTTCACTTCTGTTTATGGGCCTGCTGGGTTATTATTAGAGTCCTGAAGACCTCCAGCCCTAGGAGCAGAACTCTAGCCTGGCTGTCAGCCTCTGATCATCACACTGCTTTTTATATGTTTCATGACTTCCTGGATTTTTCTAAGTGGTTACTGATGGACTACATCCCGGCAGGCATCTTAGAATTCGAGACTATAGCTTGGTTGCTCGGAATAAGTTGGTGTGAAATCAACTTATTTAATAACATGTCATGTGAGAAAATAGATCCAAAAATGTTTTTTTTAAAGACAAGGAGGCAGTACTAACAATGAGTCTATGGTCTCAAGCTCAGAGAGAATATCAGTTTTCTACAGTCTGCAATGCCCCCTAATGGTAGGTTGGCGTATAGAATTTACTGAGATCAAAGTCCCTAAAGGTTGTGTTTCTGGCACTGTTTCTGAGTGAACCATTACCCTGACAATGGGTACACCACATGGTCTGAGTCCTACTAGGAAATTGTGGATTTCAAATTTGTCCACAACAGTAGAAACAGAAAAAGTTTAAAGGGTTTGAACTGATGCCATTTTTTGTGGGCAAAATGGCACACCAGCACCCTTTACTTTGAAAGGATTTTCATGATTTTTTTACTGTTTCTTTCTAACCTGGGTTCATTTGTCTCTATGCAGCGGATGCCCGGGCCACCTCATGCGGCGCCAGCCTTGCTGGTGTTTCTGCTGGGCCTGCAGGTGAGGATGAGGAAGATGAGGGAGATCTGGTGATGATTCCCTCGCCGATGGCCACGCCCACCATCAGATATGCCTCCTGCACCTCCCTCAACTCCATGGCTGACACCGACGCAGAAGCAGGGCCCGAGGATGATGATGACGAAGAGGAGGAGGAAGAAGAGGGTGGTTTCCTGCGCCTGGGAGCCTGCCCCCTGGAGGAGAGCTGGTTTGTGACCCCTCCCCCGTGCTTCACGGGCCAGGGCAGCAAGAATATCCTGCTGGAGACCAGTCCCCTGGAGAACCTGCTAATTGAGCATCCCAGCATGTCCGTCTATGCGCACCACAGCCCCCCTCGACTCAACCGGAACCCCCTTCCCCGCTCCCTCAACCTGGAGCTGGACCGCAACCTGGGCCTCGCCGGGCCCCCCTGCTCCTCGCCTGGGAAGGAGAAGGGTCGACGCTCTCTGGATAACACCCGCCACAGGTAGGACTGATGTCCTTTAGCAGCTTTTATCCAAATTGACTTAAAAGTGAGGCTTAATAGCTACACCAAGTGTTCCGAGTTTGTTTTTTAGTGTTCAATAATATCATTTGAGCACTGAGTTAAAGGTTTCCTCTCCATGAAGTAAATTATTAAAGTCACATAATGGTCAACTACAAAATATAATTTAAAAAAATTGTCATTGGGCGTTGAAGGTATTGAAGCTGGTCACGAGGCCACGTCTGAGTGCCCCGTGTTCTGCTCTCCGTCTTCCCCTGCAGGCCAGAGGTGGCGGACAGTCAGCGTCGCCCTAGCCTCCATACGGCGTGCTACGCTGCAGCGCTGTCCGCCCGGGCCAGCCTGCTGCAGCCGCAGCAATCTGGGGGCCGCCGGGCCCAGCGCGCCCAGCCCCTCTCCCGCAACGCCATGCGACGCGTCAACCTGCTCTGCCACCCAGCCACCAGCAAGCAGGGCCGGGCCAACGCCATGTACCTCCACCAGCCCAACCAGAGACACCTCAACTACTGAGGGGGGAACCTGGCGTGGCAGTCCACCTCATCATCCTCAACCTCACAATCATCAACCCCTAGCCACCACCACGCTTTCAACCAATAATACAATCGAGTATGAAAATCTTGTCAGTATAGGAAAAACCCCACAACCACCAGCCTTCTGCCAGAGAAAGAGCCATGTCGTTCTCGACCAACACACACACACACACTAAACCAATGCAAGTCTTTCCATGTGGTTTGTCTACTGCACTTGAAGCTTGGGCTGGGGACAATTTCGAGGAGTTAGATCAGATGTCTTGCTGTGTTCCAGTGGGCTGAAAACATGGGAAAATAAACTTAGCCCCCACAGGCCAGTGGATAAAATAAGTGAATTGACTGTGCTAATTCCTATCCATCCATCCATCTATCCAGCCTATGTCAGATTAATTCCTAAAAGGTATGTGAAAAAGAAGACGCCATTCTGTGTCAGTCATTCTTTACCCCAATCCATCATCTATCCATTTTATACATTGGCCATTTTGTCTCACAGTTTAAACCGTCTTCAGCTCTGCCCCTCCCCCCACAGGCAACAACCTGTTCATGGACTCAATAATTTGTAGTACCAATGCTGTAGGTCACTTTACTTATTGGCACATTCACAGTCACCATACCAGGACAGCCACAGAGAGATCATGTGATCACTTTTGGGGAAGTCATGTGATGTCATTCAGAGGCTGTGTAGAATCGGAGGGATGAGGGGGCTGCAATACGCATTGCAACTTTTTGGGGAAACTTGATTGGACAACAGGAGGCTTTTACTATAGTTAAGCTATACTGCCTTTGGTTTCTAATTGTATGTTAAGCCCAATATGGATAGATCTCGCCTTCTCCCTTACAGCTACGGTAGGGGGAGAAACCCCATATACAATCAAATTGTTCAGTGCAATAAAAATACATAGAATCACAAAGTCGAGTCTGCACTAGCAGCCACTGTCGGAGATGAGGAAACTTCAGAGAAGTTGTGATTGGAAAGATGCGGCTGACAGTTGGAAGAGGTGAAATGGGCTGAATATGCTTGGCATAAGACCACCCACACTGTGCATGGTGCAGGTCTAAGCTCAGACCTCACTCCTGCCCTCCTGAAAGATGGACCTTTGGTGGAAGTTTTCACCTCGCTCTTCAGTCGCTCTAGGCATCCATTGTTGGTTTTATCACCTTTTGCGTCCTGCAATGTTTATTTATGGACATACTTGACATCGACATTATGACAGCTCTCAGGCGGTCTGTCCTTTGGCTTTGAGGTGAATAACGCCTTAGACTTCTTAATTCAGTAATTTTTGACAATATTTTTGAAAAAAAAGAAAGAAGGTAAATATTACTGGGTTAAAATATCACTAAACACATTGTTTTAAATGGTAGCTTTGAGATAAAAAAAGAAATGTAAAATGTATTTAAAAATGAAAAAAACTTCCAAAATATTTTTGAAAAGAAAAAAATATTACATATCAGTATGAAGATGGTATACATGCGTCTGTTATCTTGAATAGGTATGTTTGGTAATGTTTGGTTATGTTTGGTTATGTCTGGTCATATTAGTGTGCAGCTTGTTGCATGGTTGTAGAACTGTTAGCATATGGATGGGTAAAGAAAATGAAAAAATATTTTTTTCCTTATTATTCTTATTATTACTATATTATTGTGTTCTATACAAAATAATCTGCAGTCCACTTCTCAGGGTCACAAACAGTCACCTTTACTTGATGGCTGATAATTGTCTCACATGGGGGCCTTCCAAACCCTGGTCCCAGTTTGAGATCCCTAATGAAAATGTTAGTAATCAACGATAGTCTCTTAGCCTCCCTATGCGTCTCAAAAGATTTTATTGGTCCCAGGACTGTGAAAGTAGATTTATTAAGCTCTCAATCAACTGTAAGATGGAATTGAATTGTTGGTCTTTTATCAACGTTTATCTGTTTTGCTTGGTGTACCTCATATGGTTAAGAGTTGTAATTGTATGCCTTTTACCTACCTTTATTTCCTAAGTTACTAACTTAGTTACATTTTTTGTTGAACTGTTAAATATTTAAAAACCAAAAAAGTTGCAACTATCTTTAACTTTAAAGTAGTTTATAGTACTGTAGTTACTTTTTATTTCTATTTTGCTTACGATTGCTTACTAGGTTTTGGCTCTTGGTCACCCTTCAGCCTGCTGTGTGAAAACAGCCCTAGTCTTTCAGGATCCCAGCAACACTGCAAAAAAATATTGTCTATAATCATCTTAACAAGCCACTGAATCAGGTATTCAGTCTTAAAATGTACGTTTTCTTACAAGTAGCACTATATGACATTGACATGGCAAATTCCCTTTTTTTTTTTAAAGCAATTTCTCAGCTATGTGACCATGACAAGTGAATGAATCGAATCTAAAAAAAAATTTTGTTACACTTTTGTATTTGTTTAGATTACTGGGCTCAGTACAAGATTGAATCATTTAGTATAGAGACCATTTGCAGTGGAAGTCCTAAAACTCCAGTCAGTTATGATTCATATTCATGTTTTCTATTCAAATCCGTCGGCTTGTTTTTCTTACGTTGTTCTCCTCTGTGATCGTAGCATATACATTTAAAAAAAAGAAAAAGAAAGCCCAGTCCATGTGCAATAGAACATGGTAGTGGCGCACTAACAAGTACTTGTTTTGTGTTAGTATGGTTGAGTGTACATACATGTATTGCTAGTGGAGTGACTCTCACTGTATTGTATTTAATCGTATGTGTGATCAACCTTTTGTGGTCGTCATAGAGTGATCTTGATCTTTTCACGTTGCGTTAGAATGTTTTTTAAAAAAGGTGTGAGGGACAGGAGAAAATGGAGGCATTGCTTGGCGACCATCTCTTCCTTTTTTTTTTTCTCCAAGGGAATTCTGGGAGGAGGCCTATTTTTTACTCTTCTGTCCACAGCTCTCAGTGTCAGATGTTGTCATGAAACTAACAGGGATTTGTATTGTTTTTGTTCAATGCCTTTGAAATTCTGCCGTCACGGATCACGTGCCTTCCCGGGGACTTATCATTGTTAATCGACAATGTGTCGCCGAAGAACTTGAACTCACGTTGTGTCCTGAATTGGACACACACACAAACAGACACATACAGACGTCAAAACTAAAACTATGCACCACTGGAGGTAGCTTCGTCCATCTCTGTGACACCCCCACGCCCCCCATGAACCCTTGTACACCTTTTATAGACAAACAAAATAATGTAGCAAGCCTGTTTCCTCCTGTTTTCAAATGTGTGAAGAATATTTTGTGGCATTTTTTTGTTTCTCATCAAGTGTTATACTTTTTTTTTTTGCTTTTATGTAGTTTACTGGAATAATACAGCACTTTGCCAAAAGAAAAAAAAAAGTTGTAGGAATTATATGATTAATGATTTATTTATCAACATATCTGGTCTTCTTTGTGTTTTGGACATATGACAGATCAGTTTGTTCTGTTATTGTCAGAAACTGAAACGTGGGGTTCATCTATTGTCAAACTATGATAGTTAATACATGTGATCTCTTAATGACTTACAATAAATGTTTTCATATACATATAATCCTGTTTGTTTTTATTATATTCATGAACCATTGTGATTTAACAAAAATATTGTCTTTAAATATTAATATTTGTTTATAATGACTTATGTCCCAGCAATACTATATTGACTCAATGCTATTACTATAGCTCTATAACTGACAGTATTTCAATTTTTCCATTAGTGGGGTGTGGATGTGCCCCTGCTACAAAAAAAACAATACTATAGTTGGCCCCGCCCCCATTCCCTTGCATTTACATAATGGTATAGTGTCTGATTTACATAGTCTAGCTGCAATTCAGAATGTTTACATAGATTTGCTTCATATTTTCCCCACACATTAACTGGGGTGCCAACCTGCTGGCTGCTGTTCAAGGTCTTACATCATCCATGGAAAGTACAGACTTTCTTGCATTACAATATGAACTCATGTTAAATTAGATCTTATTTTAAATAGATCTGCACAACCTGGGTCCTAAAGCATACGTCACACCAATGTCTAGCTAGACAAGCTGAATGTCGAATTTTCTACATTGAATTTTAAGCACAATATTATTTGAGCACTTGCTTGTGAATGTGTGTCGAGTAATGTTCCATGACACTAATTTTTAACAGTTTACAATGTCAAGCTAGAAGATAAAAATGTCAACTCTCAGCTAGGGGTGTTAGAAGTACAATAGCTGGGCTCACAAACATGGAATACAGAAATAAAAGATTGGACCAGTCTTTTCATTCTTTTCAAGTGTCTAAAATACTTCCCATATGGTGTTGTGACAGCAGAGTTGTGGAGCTCTGTATGGTTATATTTGGTGTAAATTGGAGCATAGGTGTAGATCTGCATCCTTCCAGCCCAGCATTGGACCACCAACTGGAAGGAGAGGACTTTTCATTATTAATGAACACTCCACAAATGCAGTGACAGCACCACCTGGGGTTAAACTCAGGTCATTGCATTTAGTAATTTGACTGGTTGTATAGACTTGAAGGCGAGGCCCAGACCATGCAACTCATTCAGTTGTGCTGCTGCTGGTGTCAAAGGATTCATCCTAAACAAATTTAAACCGAGCCAAGAAATAAACTGAAAGAAAAGCATTTCAGTATCTTACCGTTCCTGTATAGCTGACTCAGGAGAACACACAAGAGTTCACACAGCTCTGCTTGGAAGTTGACTTTACTTTAAAGATTCAAGTTGATCTAGAGGACCCTCTATCAATAAACCAAACACCCAGTTACAGATTAGGGATTGGTATCGTTAGGATTTTAACGGTAGGCCTACTGGTACTCCGATACTGCTTATTAATCTGGTGCTTTAACGGTATCGGTTCTTTTTGTTATTTTTTCAGAAAAAGAATAAACAAATTAAGAACATAATTAGCATTGCTTTATTTTTATGTAGCTATACAAATTAATGTATCAAATGGCAAACTGCAACAGCATTGTTTTGAACAAATCCCTATTATAGACCATAATGTGATAATTGAAATGTAAAACAAATTAAATTAAAGCTGCAAGCAGCGATGAACGGGCCCTCGCCCCTTGCGCCTTGTCCCTAATGTTCAAACTGTATTCTGATGAAATGCTTGTCAACAAGGGTGAAGATTTATTCAATGTTGATCAGCTTGGTTCCTTATTACTTAAATTTGACTGAATCTTCAATGTGCCTAGTAGTTGTATAGATGAGATTGTAGAGAAGCATCAATGTATTACTTGTTCAGCATCCACAACCATTATCAAAAACATTTTCTATAATACATTAGAAAAACATAACTGCATTGTTGAAGAATTGGTGATCACAGATTTGGTACAAAAAAATGTAATCCTCTTAGTGCAGCCTTTAGTGAAGAAGGTCTTCTTTGCACAGCATGCAAGATAAATAGGTACTTAAAGGAAAATGGCTATAGTTGAAACATTAGAGTATATACTTGCAAAAGAGGGAAAGACATTCCAAAATATGTATGAAAATTTGTGACATTCAGGAGAAGGTGTTGAAGAGTGCAAGACATTGTGGTTCTTCAGGTCAGCATATTATTTTCCGTGATGGTTCCCACTTCAAGGAAAACACCGCTTTCTCCTCTTTCCCAGAAACGCTTGCGCCAATTTCAAGCACAATAACAACAATGGCGGACTACACCATCTCTTTAGCCTACATTGGCATCCAATCACGACTGGTACATCCCGTTTGTGCTGCTCATCTTGATTGCTATGGCTGGCGATTACCATTGTGTAACCGGACGTTCATAGGTTCGCCTAACTGGGTTTCATAAGAAAATAATAAATGCAAGCGGAGCATCCAGTTGAACATCAGTCAAACACTTTATTAACTCTCTCTCTCTCTCTCGTGCTCTCTCTCTCTCTCTCTCTCTCTCCTCTCCCCGCCCCTTTCTCTTACGGCAAACGGATGGATACAATCAACAGGCACTAACATAAAATCTGTTATAATAGTAATCGATGCGATTCCATAGTGAAGCTCTGTGTTTTTAAAAATGGGGGTCACAACATTTTAGTTGGTCGTGTTGGTCGCGATAATCCCGTCCCCAACCCCTGACCGAAGCGGTCCTTGGTTCTAGACCAGCAAAGCGTTGTTGCCGCTCTGGAACTAGTTTTCCTGGCCGAGAGCCAGTTCTTTGGCTGCCAAATGTGAACAACTGGTTTGAGATTAGACACCGGCTCCAAACCGGCTGTCAAACTGCCTTGGTGGAAAAGGGGTATGTGGTGATTTGGAAATATTTTGTAATATGTAATCCTTTAGGGACCTCTCATAAGAAGCATAAGGTAACAGGTGTCTACTGGGTGTTGACTGACATGCCGTCTGTATTAAGGGCTACATATCATCAACTTACTTAGCTGTTTTGTGCAAGGCAGACGACGTATAGAAATGTGGCTATCCTTGGGTGCTAGAGCCATTATTAAGTGATTTGAAAAGCTTTGAAGAGGATGGTCTTTTTTGCCCTCTTAATCATAAAGGGCACCGTATTTTCTGTGATTGTCCCCAAGGTTATACCACGAACCTTGCCTCCCGTAAAATCATTGGTGGTAACGCACATGAAAATCGGTGCTTACTGATTGGCCCCAAGGTACAGGAAGAGGAACAGGTTTGAAGCTAAGCACAGCTTCGTGGTGAAGATAGTGAGACAGACTAGCTGTTTCCATAACATTTTGATGTCTATGGCAAAAAACAACAACAATCCATGATCGCTAAGAAAGTCAAAAAACCTGCTGTCTGTATCAAATATATGTCAAGAGTACCATTAGAGGTTGTAAATGACAAACAAGGCCGACCTTCAGCGGACCAGTTACAGTATTGGCATGATGTTGGTATGTCTCCACTGGTTTCTGTTTTCATTTTGTAGTAAAAAATTGCAAAGTGTATGGTACTATGAGCATTTTAGATGTTTCAAGTTGGAGTCCACAAGCATAGTCAAAGTAATTGAGCAGCCACAACTCACATGACATATACCAATTGACTACCAATGCAATGGAAGGCGATCGGTTTGACAAACTAGCTAAAGTATCATTGTTTGAAACCGGCTTGTGCCTTATTGTTATGTAACACCTTGTATTTGTGTATATTCCAGATTTAAACTTGTTTTAAAAAATATGTATTGTATACTGTTTCTGATCTGTCTAGTGCATGCATTCATCATAGGCTATTGTCTTGTTTTCTATTGCACTACTGCTTGCCTAAGGCTGTGATGATGTGTGGCTGTGGCCCCCACTCAACTACGTGTTATCAAAGAGACTAAAGTTCACAAGTGAACCCTACCAGATGGAATCCCTGTTTACTGTTATGTACATGGACAAAGATTTTGATGACCAATTATTCACTCTAACATCCACAGGTATGGTTAAGAACAAAGACAATTACAACTTGTTAAAACAAAACCTCCTATTATTCTCACATTTACTTCCATCAATGAGGTTGCTGCTTCCTGCCCTACAGTGCCACTGGATCGGTCTTTCCAGGATGACAGTTCCTCAGTTAGTTTATCCGACACCATAATTTTACCAAAGTCCCCAAAGTATCGATCAGAACCATGGTCAACTAATTTTGTGATACATGTCATATAATGTCGAAATGCCCCTTCAAGCAGGAAATAAGGCGTATGAAAGTGATGGCTCACTCCTTCAGAATCCAAGCATGAACTCACATACTTGAGAAACTTGCTGAAGCAATATTCCATTGTTAAGTAAATGTAAGTACATTGTGCTGATAATGCCTCTCTTTCACTCTTCACTTTTAAGTAAAAAATTGAATGCAGGACTTTTTCTTGGACTGTATTTTTACTGTGCGGTACTAATAGATTTAGACCATTTCGTATTGAATTTATGAATGCACCCATAGCTAAACCATTAGCTGGCTAATGGTTACTTTTAATCATTGACCCATGATTGTATAATATAGTTAACTCCGTATGGGCTCTAGGCTGCTAGCATACACCAACCTAACGTAGATAGGGCATTGAGAGATGAACTACAAGCTATAGCTGTGTGTGTGTGTATGTGTGTGTCTATGTGTGTGATTGGTGCAAACGTTGGTGCAAATCAATGATTAGAAAAATATTGAAATTGAAATTTTTGTGGAGTGTGTGTGGTTGATGGCTGGTTTAGGCAGCCTCACCTAGCCTGAGTCAGACTGATCAGACTCTGGGCTGGGTGAGGCTGCACACCTGTGGTGCAGAGCAATCAGGGCCCGCAGGACAAACAAGCTGTCACCACACACACTCAGGGATAGAGCTCTGACAGCATTGTCCATCTGCTCTGGCTTGTAAACGTTGCGCAAACTCCAATAAACTGGCTTTCTACAGCATCTACCTGTGACCTGTGTCGGAGGAGCCCAGCAAAGCCACTTAGGTGGCGTGTGGCAGGGTTAACTGCCACCATTTTGTCATTTTTCTGAAATCTTATAAATACATTTTTTATTATGTTGTGTATTTTGGTAACGTTTTAAAGCAGGATATATAATTAAATAGTCCAAAATAAGTCCAAAATAAGAGTATACAAGGACTCATTTAGATTTGGACCGTGTGATAGAGCTGCCCTCACCCTTCGCACACGAGAGATATCTCTTCTGGATTGGGAATAGCCAAAATGCATCATAGACGAATGTCTTTATCTTATTGCAATTAAGAAACAGTGTTGCTGGGATAACATTTATGTATTTCTCCAGTACCGAGAGCAGAACCGATAACGTTGGAGCTAATCAATACTACATCCTTTAATAATTAGGCCCAGGGCCCGTTTAATACCAGGTTTTGGTACCCATCCCTATTAAAGACTCAACGTGTCACAAAATTACATTTGCATATTTAAGTTGGCCTCTGTACAAAGGGCCATGCCCATAATATACAGACTGAATCATACAAAATATTTTTTATCATATTCACGGACCAAAGAAACTAGTGAAACTCTCCAAAACTGTAGTCCTTATAGTAGTAGTTCATATTTTCAAGTCAGTCACACCACACAAAGCAAATTACACTTTTAGAACATGAACTGTTTATATTTAAGCATTTGAATTTACCTTAAATAGTTTGGAAATATTATAAAAGGTAATAACTCACCATTATGAAGGCCAGCATGAGCCACATCTGATAACATGGTCCTGGTACAGTCAGGGAAACCTGACTCAATACAAATCAATAAATGAATACATTTTAGTTTAACCATCAAGTGCTTCAGTCTAAGGGATTCCTTAGTGGTAAAATGTACTTGCCTTTATTGACTATGTTTGTACAAATCTTCCAATTGACTCCTGAGTAAAACACGACAGTCCTGTTGATCAAACATTGACATTTGTCGTACTAACGCAGTTAACATTGTAGTGTAGATGAGTAGGATTTCATTGTAGATGATTAGGATTTCAAAACTTTAATTCCAATATTGCCGCCAATATTAAACTACAAATGCAGTTGCATTGGAATACAAAGCTACCAACACAGTTGTGTTCAGGGTTGGCACGATTATCAGTAAAAAAAGATTATCGCCACTAACGTGATTGACAATAAACTAGTGATGGGCCGTTATCGGCCCATATATTTTGGTAATATAAGTCATTAGTTAGGTACAAAACACATATTATGGACACCTTCGACATCATTCAAAGGAGCCACTTTAATCTAGATTAACCTAGATTAATATCAAGATTACCATTAGATTAATCTAGATTAAAGAATTTAATCTATGCCCATCTCTACAATAAACCCAATAATGTTCTTTTACGTTTTTGTTTTTATCGATATTGTAAATGCCACAATTGACTAAATCATGTGTACAAATAATTTATAAATGCTTTTTTAATGATAGTTCATTATTTGACCTTTCACCCAGAATCAAGAATTGTGTTCCAGTTTCATTAACATTAATAATGGCGGACCCGGCAGAGGGAGAAGAGCAACTCATTGCTAAAGAGTTTGAAATTAGTGGTGTGGCAGTACTTCGGGTTTAAGGCTGAAGACACGACAAACCCAATTTGCCGTATGTGTGCGAGAACAATTCCATGCAAATGAGCAAACATACATACATATATATATATATATATATATATATATATATATATATATATATATATATATATATATATATATATATATATATGTATATATTTCAAAATACAGTTGTTTACATTATTTTCAGTTATTACATTATTTTATTTATTTTTTATTTATTTTGCATACTATATATTAGTGGTGGGCCGTTGCGATAACGCGCTGCGATAACGCGCTGCGATAACGCGAGACTCTTATCGCGCGATAAAAAAATTATCGCCGTTAATCTATTCTCAAAGTTGGGTTGGGAGCTGGGTCTATACCGGATTTCCACCAAGGAATGTAAGCGCCGCGGAATGGCTGCGCTGCGGAACGGCTGCGTCCTCTGCCGGCGACCCCCCCCCCCCCCCCCCCGTCGGTCGTAGGTCTGGGCAGTGGCGCCTTAATGCACGGGCTTACCTGGGCTTCAGCCCGGGGCCTCGGCCAATCAGGGGCCTCTTAAAAAATATATATATTTAAAAAAAAGATGATAAACGTCCGTATTCGCGGTGTCATTACTGCCCGCCTTATGCCTTATCATTTAGTTTGAAATATGCTCTTAAAAGGTCTGTATACAATTATCATGACACAAATGTCATTATAATCCCAACCCTAGTTGGGTTGTAGCAAACCAGCTACCAAACTGAATGCAAAGCTCCAAACAGTTGAACAAAAACAAGTTAACACTGTCAGTTGACAGTAGTAAATCAAGTACAGCCTTGCACAGAATCAAACCACATTGCACAGAAGTCTACATCAAGCAGCAATCGTTTGGCTCATACACATGTGCTGGCTTGGTTTGACTCAGCATGTCAACCCAGCATGGCAAGGATTTGCATCTCCATTACAACAGGGCTTCCCACTTGAAGGTGTGTCTTTAACTGATGACGCACTCAACTTGAGTCGTCTGTTTCAATCCCCGTTCCATGGCTATCTGACTTCACCACAACCTGCTTGGAGGCGGCTCGGGCGCGCTTTGGCCCAACTCCAGATGGTCCATCTCGGGCACAACTCGGCACACTTAACCTGGTAATTGAAACACAAATCAGCACAGCATGGTTTGACTCTGTGCGGCCAAAAGTGTCAATGGAAAAACGCCACAACTGCAAGCGGCAGACAAACAGCATCTTCAAATGTATTGAAAGTTGAAAAATGTAAAAACTAGATCTAATAGTCATCTCTAGTCATCTAATCCATGAATCTTTAAATTCTAGCATGCCAACATCCTACCAAGCCTAAATCAACCAGTTGAACACTGATCCAAACCTTAACACGTAATTCGCCTCGTCAGTCTTCCATCTCTAAAAGGTCCAGTAGGGTAAACGATGGATCTACAAAATACATGTTGTTTCAGGGCTCTAAGCTGACTTTTTTCCCTGCTAGCACTGTTTGTTATTGTGTCTAACCAAGTCTCGCGGTCCAAACCATTGTTTTTGCTTTAGATAACACTAAGTTATGCTTTCTGTAGTCCAACACAAGAAACTCTTCCCTGCTTTCTCCAGCTCTCACCTATATTTCCACCTTTCTCTCCCTGCAACTTTCGTGATCACGAGAGTTCAGAGCGAGACCTCTCCTTGGCGAGACTTGGTTAGACACAACAACAAACAGACCAGATCAAGGGAAAGGTAAAGAAAAGGTTGTATTTCTCTGTAGGGATCCTTTCCATAATGTTGTCACGACACTTAACAATAACAATAAGAACCTGAGCCTCTAATGTACGTCCTCTAAAAGGGCAAAACAAGCCCATTTAGAGGACGTACAATAACAGGACACTTTGCCCCTATAACTTTACATTGCTGCCATTTCGCAGCTGACAACTGAAGACCTTTCGCTCAATACTGGACCAATTTTAAAAATGGTTGTCCGCATTTGTCCTTCAATTGAGACCCAAAATGATGGGAAAATAGGGTCCAGGTTGAAAAATCCCCAAGTTATCCTTTTAGAGCAAATGAGAAAGACCGCACTGTGATTGGCTGTGACAGTGAGCGAAGTGAAAGAAGATTGACCACTTGAAGAAAGGCTGTAAAAGAGCAAAAAGAGTGATGGTTAGTTGTTAGCTACAAAATATTGAAGAAATGCCATGGGCTTCAATTGGGAAATTGCATTACACAATCCCAAATTGTGTAGTTTTCGTAATTTGACGTCCACTCTCCCAACTAACATTAACCCAGTTAAATTGCCTTTACTGTATCAACATATCAAACATTATTATTGACTAAGAGAACTTACTCCAACTGACATGAAAACTACTATTGAAATTGAAACACGCCAAAACAAAATGGCACTGAAGACTCATCATGGCCAGGAAAATTTAGCTAGCTTTCAAATATTTATTTTCCTGCCTTTAGCACCTGACTGCTGTGAAAACTTTTGCACAACCTAATTACAGTAGAGATAGTGAATTACTACAGCTTGCCTTGTTCAAAACACTTGCTAAATGTAGTTAACGTCAACGTTAGAATTATATCATAACTTCTGTCCATATTTCACAGCCAACAAATACTGAGGAAGCAGTAATATCGTCATATTCACTTTTGATGCCTTCTCGATAGGTAAAGCTAAGTATCACTTGCTGAGTTCTGTTTTCCAATTGATACATTTTCGAGAACTTCCTGCCTTAATATCACAATGCCGGCCAGACATGTTCAGCAGCGTTAACGAGATGAGCGCCAACTCCTCCGTCTCGTTTCGTTTCGAGCGAACTTTGGGCCAAGTTTAGACGTGGATGATGACGTCAGCAACGCAGCCCGCAAGGTGATTGGACAATAATTGAACACACGTATTGGTCACTCGTGTGGAAATATTTAAAACTATTTAAAACAAAATTAACATATATTAAATAATTAATAATAATATAAAAATAATAATAGCAATATCACAAACAGTGTGTAGGATATGTCACATCCTTTATGAGTGTGTACCCTTATCATATTTCTCGTTTCTATTTGTTTTCCTTTTTTAATTATAGTTAAAACATAGCCATACAAAACACCCACATCATTGCTGGAACATTTGATGAACCATTATGCTAAATCATCATGATACTTTATTACAGCTGACCGGTGGAACCAGTTTCGCCAGGCGACTAAGTTAATATTTAGGGTTAAGGGATTTCTCCTAACCCCTGCCACCAGGAATATGTCGCTTTGATGACATACAACTGGATCAGAAACATAGGAAACCAGGTTTAAAGTCTTGCTATAAACCATTAATGGCGCCTGTGTTATTTGACAGGTCCTCCACGTGTTGGTGTTGTTTACGTTTTGCAGGCAGCACGCTGTCCGCCAGGCTCACTTCTCATTGGCTGAGCGCCTCGCAAACCCCTCCCACAGGCGGAGCCGGAGTGTATTATATCCCGCGTTGCATCAAAAAACAAGAAAAATAGCGAGATATAGTTATTATTTGCATTCAAATGTCGGGTTACGTTGTTCCTGTATGTCTTCGGAGTAATTTAATTTCAACCGGAAAGTAGGGAAATAACATTTCCCCCCTTAAAACTGTTTCAATATAAGGTCAACGCTCAAAATACACGTAATGTCAACATAAACCGTGTAAAACTAACGCTCTAAGTCATATTACCAGAGATTGATCCGGGTGCATATGAACGATCAAGGTTCACACGGTGTAATAGCTTGCATTTAGCGTTAGCGGAATAGACATTTGAACATTTTAGCGCGTTTAAATGAACCGGGAACACACATGCGCACTGCGGTGGGACCATCGATATAAGGATTGGCGCCGGCGCGCCAGCTGATCTATTCATTCATTCTTCGCCCTTGAGGTAAGACGCGTCGCCCGAAACTCTGCTTTAATGCTTTAAACTGCTTATTTTTAGAGACCAACTATACTTTTATTGCATCTGGATCATACAACGCGTGCCTCTAATCCACATCAAGTCGAAACCTGTGGATTTAACGACACGATTTCAAATACTACCTTTCACAATACTCTTCCAGCTCTTAACACTTGCATAATGCTTTATTTCGGTGGATTGGTCCGATGATATACTGGTTCAGGCTCGGTTTCGGCTGTGGTGTGTGTTTATACACGCGATGGGTATTTGTTGAAATGGGTTTTGTTCAAACTTAGCCTAGTTGGCTACGTTAGCTGCCCTCAGCTCATAACTATGGGGTGCAGGCTAAGCTAGCTCTCTTTATGAGTCCATAGCCCTCTCAAAGAGTCAAAGTACCTCAAACGTATAACTGTTCAAAAGGTTTATGTTCGTGACATGTGGACTATGCGTTGTGGTGTATATTGTGGTGTTTGCAGCGAGGATCACGTTTATTAGACTTAGTGATCTGTGAGCAGGCAAGAACAAGGCAGGGCTGAAATCCTCCCGCTTTGCTGGCGAATTGGCGCGTGTTTAAGTTTCGAAAACATAAAGTAGTTTTAATATTTCACATATTCACCAGCTGAAGTCGCAAACGAGTGGGTTATGGCTTCATCTGTTGCAATATCTAATCGAAAGGGCGATCAAATTTGAACAATTGCTTGTATTTTTAGGCGCAAAATGGGAAACAACAGCCGACCCCCATCTTGTCTGGCTACCACTAGTTGGTCAAAGTATTAAGTAGCTTACTTGGTTTTGATCATACGTGCAAAAGCAGGATTTACTGCTGGATTATTACAAGCCATGTTAACCGATGTTACTGCTCGAGTGTAAAGTCCAACAGGTCTTATATTGATATATACTGATGCTGGGTTTGTTAGCAATAGCTTTTCTAAAATTGTCATCTCCCTCCTCTTTTCAGTGGACCCACAAGTACAATATTCACCATGTCTAGACGCAGGTAAAGTACCGTTTGTTTTTTGTTAATGCCACTGTTATACAAGTATATCGTTTATACGGTATAGTATAGTTATAGACCGACTCATTTTCACTTTTTTTTTTTTTTTGCTATAGTGGTCGCATCACATTGCAAGCAAGGGACGAAAATGCACAAGAGCAGAGCACCGCAGTCACCTTAAGGAAAAGGAAATTGGAGGTTAGTATCATCGGAATATTTGCATTTCAACATTTTTCCGTTGCGTTGCATTTTGAATAACACCCATGTCTAAAAGGAGTCGTTAACACTTAGTCCAAGTTAGCTCACTGGCTATGTTTATGTTTCTGCCACTAGCCTTCCAACAAGAATAAGCTTCAACCTGCTGGGAAGAAACGAAGTTATGAAATCCAGGTTGGTGTCATTCTTGTTCTTTCCCTCTCTATATTCGCGTCGTTATCTTTTCTTTATGGGATATGAGCCATTGTAATGTGCGGAGAGTGATAAGTGCTAGTTTGGGTGGGTGGTTTTTTGTTAAGGGTTATCATCTGTATCGCTGGGTTGAACTGCGAGCGCGCGCGCGCGCGCGCTTGACCCAACCCGCGTTCCGGCTGCGCGAGGCCCGCCCTGCGCCCAGCTAATGCTCTCATCTGTGTGCATGCTAAAGTCATGCTAAAGTCATATCATGGTAGCTTATGAGTTGACGTTTTGGATATTGATATGTGTTAAAATAATAGGCGATATGTGAACGTAAACGTATTCTGTGAGCGCGGTCATGGTTTATGGTTTTAGGTTGCTAGTAATTATGCGCCACTGTGTGTATTGTGTGCTACATTGTGTGCATCTCAAAGCTAACCTTTTAGTGTTTACATTTTGAAATGACAAATACATTATAGGTCATATTTAGATATTTTCCTTTTGTAATGGTAATTGTAAAGTACACTAGTCAATGTAATACATGTGAACCTCCTAGAATGTACACTTTGTTTTATTATGTAGCCCATTGGTATATGTATAAAGTTTGTTTGTATTGACCTATTTACAGAACTGTTGGTCGGAGGAGGGCAGCAGCCCCTGCGTCCTCATCGAGACGCCCCACAAGGAGATGGAGGAACCGGCCGACCGGTCTGGTTTCAAACAGTACCGTTTCCAGAACCTCTTTATCAAGCCTTCGCCTATACCCTGTCTCAGGTGTGTATATGTCTGTGTGTAGTAGTAGTGGCCTTGGGACATATTTCATACATATTTCAGCTATGGGGTGTGACCTAGTTCTTACAGTGGTAAACACATTTATTCCCTGCCTCCAAGTCAACTTGTTTAGTTGGCTGTTTTTGACAGTAGAGAAACTTCAAGAGAACTTGCAAATATATTGTATAGGGGAAACTACATATCCCAAGAAACTGGAACAAATGGCATAAAAATCTAACGGATGCATGACTGTATCTTTCTCTTCAGTTGGGCCAGCTCGGACGACGTGTGGATCAAGATGCTTAACAAAGAGCTGAAGTACGTCCACGACAAGAGCTACCTCGAACAGCACCCCAAGATGCAGCCCAAGATGAGGGCCATTTTGCTAGACTGGCTTTTTGAGGTGGGTGGCTGACAGCTGAACAGAAGTAACTTATGTTGTATAGACAGCAGAAAGGGCAAGCCGGGTAACTGCAGGGTCTTCAGTTATAGTTGGATAATGGGCATAACGTAAGCTTGGAATTGTGTAATTGTGTTTTTCTTTGCAGTAGGCTAGTTAACTTTATTTATGTATAGTATAATTTAGGTTATTATGTCAAAATGTTGGCAGATTTAAATGCGATTTGTCAAATTATGTTTATTTGGCACATTGGCTTGAATTCTCTGTTAATTCAGATGGACTGAAATTGATATCATGGTATACAACTTCAAGCCTTGAATCTGAACTTATACATTTGTATTTTTAGCAGTATTTCAGCACACTGAAGACTAATACAAAGAGGAAACCAGGGTTAATCAAAATGGTGTGGCTGGTTACAAAATGGCCGACGTCGCTCCCTAAACAAGAATCTCTGTTTTTGTTTGTGTAGGTGAGCGAAGTGTACTGTCTACACCGGCAGACGGCCTACCTGGCCCAGGACTACTTCGACCGCTTCATGCTGACACAAGATGACGTCAACAAAGACTACCTTCAGCTAATAGGCATCACCGCACTCTTCATCGCCTCCAAGATTGAGGTAATTCACGGACCTCTAGATTTGGTTTGAAACTTTTAACTAAAGCCTAGAACTTGAAATGCCAAGAAATGCTGTTCACATCGTGCATATCTATTGTGGCACATGTCATTTTGTTGAGCAGGAAAGGATATTTAATGGCAACACAAAACAGGGAACCACATTACAAACACGAATACATCCCCTTTCCCCCTTTTTTATTCCCCTTATATAGTAACACAATTTGGCCCCCATTACTCCTTTCCATTTAATAAATGTGCTTGTGCTACCCATGGGTGCACATGGGTGCACATATAGCGACTACCTTAAGGTGACCAGATTTCTGAGACAAAATCCGGGGACATTTTCGGTTCAGCGGTGTAAAAACCTCCAAACATGTAGTGTTTTTGTCACTACAAGTTTGGAGGGGGGGTTGCATGATTGTTGACGGGGGGCGGGGGCGGTTAGTAGTGTGCAATGTTCCAATTTCGGATCTTTCAGTCACAGTGAAAACCGGGGACATTTCCGGGGATAGGTCACTGAAAACGGGGACTGTCCCCGGAACCCGGGGACGTCTGGTCACCTTAGACTACCTATATGTATGTAATAAAGTGTGTTCACTCGCAATAGCCTATTGGCCAAAATGCTATCCAGCACATCTTCCCTTCTTAAAAACTCCAATGTTTTCCTCCTGCAGGAGATCTACCCTCCCAAGGTGCATGAGTTTGCCTACGTAACGGACGGAGCATGTGACACGTGGGACATTCAGCGAACGGAGCTCATCGTGCTAAAGGTAGGGTACACAAATATACATTTATTTTGTATACCATGTTAAATGTTAACCATCAATTCATATTTTGGATGCAATGGCACTCATTGTGAATGTTGTTCTCCTCTGCAGGCGTTAGACTGGAACCTGTGTCCAGAGACGCCCATCTCCTGGCTGAAGCTCTACTCCCAGGTGGAGGCCCAGCAGGACGGTGAGAACTTCCTCGTGCCCCAGTTCTCTCAGGACACCTACATCCAGATCACACAGGTAATGCACTGACACCGATGGCTTTACTGGTTTTTAATGCGTGGAAGGGTTTTGCTCTGTATGTTATATAAACATTAATTGGACGCAAAATTGGCTTGGTGATTTTCCTTATTGTCCAATAGATCATTAAAACCAGCCAGAGCATCAATTAAGCAACATATTTGTGTTGCTTCATTGGATGCGATAAAAAACAGAATGTCAGTCTTGTCCAAAACACTGCCACAAACCTATGCTTGCCTGGATTATATTGCATGCATTTGCATTCATCTGTGGCACGATTTTGAATTGACAAGTCAAGTAGAAGCTGTTTTTTCCCACCATTTAACGGTTAATAAACTATTATTTAGAATCTGCTGATCTAAATGTGCTGTGTTTTTGTATCAGTGCTGATCTAAGCCTAATGTGTTGTCTTTTGCAGCTGTTGGACCTGTGCGTCATGGACATCAGCTCTCTGGACTTCTCCTACAGTATCCTGGCAGCCGCTGCCTTCTGCCACTTCTCCACCTTCGATGTGGTCCACAAAGTCTCAGGTAACGGTTCATTTCACTTTGGTTTATTCATACGGTTTGTCTGGTGTGACCCAAAGAATCGGTTTCTGCCTGTTGACTTGGGTTGTCCGTGATTCAACAATACCGGCACAATGCCCATTTTATTGTACAACAGTAGTTTATTGATGCTTTATCTGATGGCTATAGCTGATTTCCATTTTTTTTATTCATGCCGTCTTCATAAAATGTCAATGCAAATGTTAACCGGCTGTAGATCGACAACATCAAAGACATTTGTGTACAGTCGGAGGACTTTGATCTATTACTGGATTGGTTGAAGAACATCCATTCATTGATTTCGGCAGGGTTGATGAACATCCACTCAATGGTTTCTGCAGGGTTGATTAACATCCACTCATTGGTTTCTGCAGGGTTGTCGTGGGAGAGCGTAGCACCGTGTGTGCGTTGGATGGGGCCCTTCGTGGACACGCTGAAAGAACTGCCCAAAGCTGAGCTCAAAACCTTTGCCAAAGTCAAGTCAGACGACCGTCACAATATCCAGACTCACATTGACTACCTCCATCTTCTGGTAAGATTTCCGCTGAATTTCTCTGCATTCAAATGTCAAACACTGGCTCCCATATGTAGACCCACAGATGGCCCTCAGTTAGTTTTTTTATTGGAAAATTTAGAAATGTCCAAAATGGTTTCAGTTCAAAAAAATGGTGTGACTGTGTTAAATGTGTTTGGTTTGACCATGATCATGTCTTCCTGCAGAGAAACGCCCAGGAGAGACAGATTGACACCACAGAATGCCACTTGTCGCCCGTCTCCATAGAACCCTTCTTGACCCCGCCCAGCAGCACAGAGAAACCCACCAATCCCTGAGCCTAAGCCCCAACTCTAGACTAGATATCATCTCACGAGTCAACCGGACAGACACACATAGTGTGGGTTTTATTGTATACCTGCCTTCTAAATTGGTTATTTTACATTCCCTCTTGTTTGTATGGTTTTTAACAGATGGTCCTATGAATGAACCATGTTTAACTCTTGAATCGCCATGAATTCTGGTTAGTGTGTTGAGTTGAGCAGATTTTATCCACAAAAAAAACAAACTCTTAGTTTGGTTAAACTGCAAAATATGAGTTTAACCAGCCACTCTTGCCCAAGGACAAATGCTTATTGCCCTGCATTGAATGGCACGAAAGACAACAACTTTGTATTGCCACTGGAGCCCATTAGTGTGAATGGAGATGCAGGTTTATGTGCAAAGTATTCCAGGCCAAGGCAGCAGGCCATGATCACATTTCAGTTCAAATGGTGAATCTGAACTGGATGGTTAATTTCACAGCTGCACAGTACGAGGACTTAACTGGTGCCGTAACAAAACGAGGACGTTATGGACTGTATGGTGTGACTTAAAATGTTTCAGAGAACTCTGTACTCTGAAGTAAAAAGCTTAATCCTAGACTGCCTAGGTTTAGAAATCGCTTTTCCCCAAATGCAGTGAATGTGATTTTGTGATTATTGGCGCTGACCTGAACCGTAGATGAGTTGTAACTTATTTTGGGGACAGGAAGACCTTTCTAGACTAGGTGTGTTTTGTGAGCCCCGTCTTACCTGCCCATCCAAATGACTGTTTGGAGCTGAACATTTACATATTTGTTGTTGCAACATGGTTGCATTCCTGTAAAACTTGACCTGCATGGGCAGTTGCCCTACAACGGTGCAGAATTTTGTATTTTATTTAGGGTTTGCATTAATTCTTGTATTTATTTTTATAAGCCTCTGTAATGTACAATGTCATGTTCATATGTAAAGAGAGAAATCGTACAGCTACAAATTAATTCATTTTTTCCTAATCATTGCCAAAGGCAAACACTATTTATGATTCCCTTATAGTTTGCTCCAGGCGACGTGCTTGAAGGTCTGACACCCGGATAGTTGCCCACGTGTTAAAACGCCAGCCTGGGCGAGCCAGTTCAAGGTGCCTTAAACGAGCTGAACACCCGCTTGGTTGAAGCTCAGCAGGCTGGCCAGACCCCCCTTGACTGGAGTCTGTAGTCCCTGTAGTCAGCAGTGAACAAAGAACCATGTAAACTGTATGTAGATCACAAATGTTGTGTATTTGTACATAGGGTAATCCAGAAATGTGTATTATTTTTGCTCAATTTTTGTAATATTGTAATGCTTTGAATAAAATTTTTAAAGTACAAACTATCGTTGCTTAAATGTGCTTTGTTTTAAAAGTGTGGTCTAGATTGGAGGACTTGGTGCTCATTTTATTTGGTTTGAATCCAATCTTTTTCTTCAACTGTTCCCATTGTGTTTGCATGGCCAGCCATCAAAAGTGTCTCGAAACCACATATGGAAGTGGCCCACATCTGATTTGAAAGGATCAGATTCAGTGTGTTACAGCCTAAAACATTCACGTTTGGGCCTGCAAGGCCAAGTGGTTCAAGTGGTCTTAAAGAGGATGTTCCTTTGTCATGCAGTGTGTATGTGCCAGTCATGGGGGTAAAGGGGGGGGGGTTTCCATGTTAATGAAGCCCATAGGTGTGGTCCTACTCGCGTTTGTATGCAGATCCCCTTTTAATGCTTTATTTACACCTTCTATACTAAAAAGATACGGTGTGCCGCAGGGCATCCAGGAAGTCGAGGGAGCGGGAGATGAGTTTGTCCAAAACATGATTGGCCAACATGAAAAATAATGTGCCGTTGGTACCACATAAAGGCTTCACAATGCCTGTATGTATCAAAAGATACAATAACTATCATGTTGTTACCCCTCCAAATAAAGAAAGGTACTTGATCTCAACACAGACTTGAAGGTTTTGCAATTAATTTATGCAGTTGTAAAAACATTAAAATCATCCTTTTCATCCATGAGAGCTGTAACATTTCTTGGGGAAAACGTAAATCGCCAGTGCTCCAACAACATACATACTTGTAAAGCGGGCTTCCACAACATCCATTGTTCAAGTTTTGATGCAGAATAAAAAGTGTATTGGGGAGTACTACAGCACCCTTAACTAGTAGTATGCAGTTGTACTGCAGCACCCTTAACTAGTAGTATGCAGTTGTACTGCAGCACCCTTAACTAGTAGTATGCAGTTGTACTGCAGCACCCTTAACTAGTAGTATGCAGTTGTACTGCAGCACCCTTAACTAGTAGTATGCAGTTGTACTGAGCACCCCAGCTTTAGGTAGACTTGTATTGTCACTGTTGGCTTCGACAAGTCACTGAGATTCAGCTCTTTTGTGGACAACCTCTTTATCACCTCCATGAGACCAGCCTTCCACCGTCACAGTTTAGTTGAAGATTTCACTTTACAACTGGTGGTTGAGGAGGTGCTATAACACACACACGCATACACTCACACACACACACGCACACACACAAAGGTAAAATGGTGTCAGATTGCATGTGTTTGTTGGTTTGCCTGCTGTGCGTTTCTGTGTGTGTGCACGCGTGTGTATTTGCAAGTGAGAGAAGGAGCGTGAGTGTGTGTATATTTGTATAAAAGTAGTGTGTGTGTGTGTGTGTGTGTGTGTTTATCTGCAAGTGGGAGAAAAGGTGAGGATTTGTTTGTGTTTATTTGGTGTGTGTGCATATGTGTCTTTGCGTGTATATAGGGTGGGTGGAGACAGAAGTGACGCCAGTGTGTGTGTGTGTGTGTGTGTGTGTGTGAGGGGTACACCCCTCCTCATCCTGAGACCCCCTGAGACCACCCCCAACCCCCACTTTCCCTCCTTCTTACAGACAGAAGTTATTGTGTTGCTCTGAGAGCGTGGCCCCTACCCTAAAATGCCCGCGTTTTTTGAACACAAATGCGTATGCACAAATGCACACACACACACACACACACACACACACACACACACACACACACACACACACACACACACACACACACACACACACACACACGCTCACTCTCCCTTGTTCTCTTTCTCTCCTCTTTCTGACCCCTATACCCCCAATCTACCCCCACCAACGCAGACTTGTTGCATAATGATACCATATGGTTCTTCTGTGTTTTACTTTTACTGTTCCAGATGTACGCATGCAGTACATTGAATACATTAAAGTTAAACACAGTAGGTTCAATGCAGACATTCATTGAACATGAAAGGATTATGAATATACAAGAAAGATCTTTCTTTGATTCTTGGAGAAATTCTCATGATAGAAAGTCAAAGCAAATGTTAACTATTTGACAAAATATATACTGTAGGGATCCATTTAAAGGTAAACACATACCTTGTATTGTGTATGTGTATGTATTTATTTATAATATAGGTTCATTTTATATTATTTAAGTTTGAGAACACTGTTTAGCTCTAGCCTAGAAGATACTGAAATACCATCATTTATTTATTTTATATTATTTTAACTGAGGATGAGAAGATTGTTGATCTCTATAGCCTAGAGAGTAATACACTGTAGGGTTTGATGAACTCTGAGCTTTGTTGCATTGTGCAGACCCTCATTTCACTCAGAGCAAATATAGGTCAAAGACAAAGCAATGTGGTGTATGTATCGATGCAGCAAGCTTGGGGTAACATGCACGCGCGCGCGCACACACAGACACACACACACACACACTTGCGCACACAGACATGAAGGCGCCACACACACATCCATGTGCACATGCACACACACACACACACAAATGAATACATGCACACGCACACACACACACACACACACACACACACACACACACACACACACACTATCATAATTCCCATAAGAACATAAACTCACAAGGCTCTTATTTGGGGAAACTTATTTTATTAAAATTCATATAGAAAAGGAATATTCCATGTTAGGTAGCTATAAAAGGTACATATATACATCATATTATACATAACCACATCGAGACTATTCAGTCCAATTTAACACTGGCTTATTGGGGTGCAAAAAAGAGGTTGTTATATTTATATTGTGTATATGTGTGAGAGACTTCTACACACATTAACACAAACACAGATTCACATCTTAATAAAACCGTTCAGCAACATCAACAGCTACCAACAGCCATTAGAGGTTTAAAACAAAACTTTCTTGGAGTTGAAAAGAGGTTTATAAAACACCCGTGTAGGTTAATTTGGATGCATAGCTTTCTGCACGAGTCCTTGTAAGGGACAATTTAAGATTTAAGGTTCAGGGGTAAACATAGGCTAGTCTATGATCTATTGATGTCTATGAAGCACTTACTGTTAAAAGATTTAATTTTTTTGTAAAACAGCCTTCAAACAATAAACTGCCATTTTACAACAGTTTAATGAGTTGTTCTGGAAACCAGTGCTTGTCATGTTAGAAATCTATGAACATTATTTTGGAATGATTACCTTCATTTCAGAACGATATATATTTTTATTTCTTTCAGATTGTACTTCTCGCTCTTCAACTCCTTTTTGCAAATCACCCTTTTCCCCCAGTGACTTATAAACAATACATTCATTAAACGTTGTCATGATAACACAACAGGGACATTGAACACAGAGAGCACATATTTTAGTTGGGTTTCTTTTTATCATATCCTCAGATGAAAAGCTGGTTAGGGTGCTAAGGTTTTGGTAAAGGACTGTGTACTCGGTGACTTTGGCATGTGCTTTCTGGTAGTAAACTCTTGTTTGGCTGGTACATTTAGTTAAAACGGGCTGGTGAGAAATTAAATATATTAGCCACTGGAAAAGTAAAATATTATTTTTTTCCTCCAAAT
>JAOPHQ010003985.1:310000-330000 GCA_030340625.1 Merluccius polli
GATACCATATTATTTTCGAGGGCTTTAATGCAGGATCGGAATGACAGATGAATAGATCAGGGGCTGTTTTTTGATTATTCTTTTTTTTTGAGATCCGGGGCTATTCATAAGACATTTGGGCCTGTCGCCTGACGCCCAGGCCTAACAACGCCGCTGTTGAAACCTATATCCTTATCTTAAATCACCAGTCTCCAGACGGTGTATTACAGCACGGATCATCTCAGACCAAATATAGTGATGCTCTGCCAAAGTATCAGAGCCACGGGCACGAAGCCAGTCACAGCGTATTTGGCTTAACAACAGGCTGTTAATCACGGCTCTTTGTGCTGTTGCACTGAAACTGTCTGAAGAGGCGACCTGTGAGATATTAAACTTGTTGGATGTCAGATTGTCAGCATAATATTTAAGTTTAGTTGGCAGTAGAAGTAGTTTAGAGTCAACTGCTGCACATTTATATATATATATATATATATATATATATATATATATATATATATATATATAGAGAGAGAGAGAGAGAGAGAGAGAGAGAGAGAGAGAGAGAGAGAGATATGTATAATATGTGTACAAAAGTGTGTTTAAATTCTGAACTCCTCGTCCATTATTTCTGTGGTTGTGACTGAGGGTTTAGACACATTATATACAGAGAAAAAAGATAAAACCCTTATGAACCAGACCGCACTAGAATTAAGTGTCAAAATCATATATGTATGGAGACTAGGTAGAGCAATGCTAAATTGTCAAGTGTCTTGTATGTAGGTCTTCTGTAGATTAGTTTTTGCCCAAAATGTTTTTTTGTTCTTTTGTATTTGGGTGCGTCTCAAGCTGTTGCCTTGTGTGTCTGTCTTGTGGTGTCGCTGTATATCCTTGTAGAAGTGGATGTTAAAATGGATGCTTGGATGTTCCAATGTTTTGAATACTGAACTAAAATAAAGAAGAGCCAGGCCTCACCCTGGAAATCGGTCCTCTCCTCAGCACCAGGTCCTCTCCCTAGCTGGATGCTGGCGGGGTGGACCACGATCTCCCTCCGGTTCCCCAGCTGGGCCTGCACCTCCCGCGAGCCCACGCCCTGCTCCAGCCTCAGCCGGAACCGGTTGTCGTGGCGATCGAGGCCGACCAGGACCCACTGGCCCCCGTCGATGCGCTGGCCGGGCAGGTGCAGGGAGTGGGGGCCATCCCCCAGGTTGGCCCTCACCGAGATGTGGCCCTCTGTGATCTGGAGGAGAGAGCGACATAGAGACAAAGAGAGAGAGAGAGAGAGAGAGAGAGAGAAAGCGAGAGAGCGAAAGCGAGAGAGAGAAAGCGAGAGAGCGAAAGAGAGAGAGAAAGAGAGAGAGAGAAAAAAAGACATATAGAGAGAGAAAGACATATATATAGATACACAGAGAGAAAGACAGACAGACAGACAGACAGACAGAGAGAGAGACAGAGACACAGCGAGAGAGAGAGAGAAAGACAGACAGGGAGAGAGAGAGAGAGAGAGAGACAGACAGGGAAAGAGAAAGAGAGCGAGCCAGAAGGAGATGTTATTAATATGTCAAACAGAAAGTGCCAAGGTGATTAATGCAGTTATAAATTCTGCGGATAATAAATGCCTATTAAATGTCATACGTCTATGACGGCAGCCAGTTTTGATGTCTGAACAAAACTTTTAATATAATGAATCCAAAAGTCATACAAACAGACACTTGACAGAAACAGTTGTGTCAGCCGTTGTTATTGTGCATATTCATATTTTTGTGTGTTTGCATGCACAGCCATGTGTGTGTTTGTGTGGATGTGTCTTTGTGCAGTGTGTGCAGTACATGCATATGTGAATGTGTGTGTGTGTGTGTGTTTGAGGCTTGTGCTTGTGCGGTGTGTTCACGTGCATGTGTGTGTGTCTCAGCGGCTGACCTCCAGGACGATGTACTCGCTGCCGTCCCGGGACGTCATGGACAGCAGCGTGCCCGTGGAGGCGCGCGTGCGCACCAGGAACTGGGCGTGCGTGCGGCGGGGGCTGCCCCCCCCCCTCAGCTGGTAGCGCAGGACGCTGTCCCGGTCCAAAGACCACTCTGGTACCACTGGGAGACATGCAGCATCACATATTTGTTTTCATCATCCATAACCGGCTGCCTTTTTTCACTAGCTCAGTGCCCGTTCACAACGTGTCTTGTCGAAACGGGCCGATTGCTTGGCCTCCGGCATTGCTGCTCACAGTGTGAAGTCGATCGGATGTACGGTGGTCGAGAAAACCAAAGGACAGACGTACAGAGACTTCTCCATTTATAATGGGGGCAGGATAGTGTAGCAGTGGCTAGTGTGTTCAACTCCCATCTAAAAAGGAAATGGGTTCAATGCCCCATCTCCTCCATCTACCTTCAGGCATCCTTGAGCAAGATGCCCCCTGATCTCTTACCTATAAATAAAGGAAAACCAAACCCTAAAACTTATTTGAGATGAAAATGTAAGTAATGGGTTACATAGTAGTGATATGGACTGATCCTGGTCCAAATCTTATCTTATATCCACAAAGTTTTAAAAACAGGATAAGTGTAAATATGGATTCAAATGACCCTCTATGGGTTAAACCCATGCTATTGCATGAGTTCATTGTCACTGGCAGTTTTGGGTTACCAGGTGATGTCAATAAAACAGTAGCATTCAATTTTTTATGTTGATAGTGGGGAGGGGGGGTGGACTAGCTCAAACGAGGGGTGTTTGGTTTTCCTTTAATGACGTGTCTCTGAATTCACTGTACGTCACTTTGGATAAAAGCCTCTACTAAGATGGCTAAATCATAATCAATAATCCTACCTCCCACACACATCCTACACACTTCTAAATGTCTTCTTATACTTTTTATCTTCTTTTTTTATACTCTTTGAATATAAAAACACCCTGAGGACTTTCTGCTCCCCCCCCCCCCCCCCCCCCCCCCCACAAACACACACACACACACTCACCCTGGTCACACTTGTGTCCGGTGTACCCGGGGTGGCAGTCACAGCTGAAGGAGCCCCACTCTCCCAGGCAGCTCCCATGGACCCCGCAGGAGGGCCCCGCGGTCGTCACACACACGCCGTCCGTCAGCCCACAGCCTGGGGAGGAGTCCACGCTTTCCCCTGGGGAGCCCAGGTCATACACCTGGAGGTGGAGGAGGAGGAGGAGGTGGAGCAGGAGGAAGAGGTGGAGGAGGAGGAGGAGGAGGTGGAGGAGAGAGGGAGGAGGAGGTAGAAGATTAGAAGGGGGTGGAGGTGGAGGAGGAGGAGAGTGGGAGGAGGAGGTAGAGGAGGGAGGAGGAGGAGGAGGAGGAGGAGGAGGTGTAGGAGAGAGGGAGGAGGAGAGGAGGAGGTGTAGGAGAGAGGGAGGAGGAGAGGAGGAGGAGGTAGAAGATTAGAAGGGGGTGGAGGTGGAGGAGGATGAGAGTGGGAGGAGAAGGGGGTGGAGGTGGAGGAGGAGGAGAGTGGGAGGAGGAGGTGGAGGAGGAGGAGAGTGGGAGGAGGAGGTAGAGGAGGGAGGAGGAAGAGGAGGAGGAGGTGGAGCAGGAGGAGGAGGAGGAGGAGGAGAGAGGGAGGAGGAGAGGAGGAGGTAGAAGTTTAGAACGGGGTGGAGGTGGAGGAGAGTGGGAGGAGAAGGGGGTGGAGGTGGAGGAGGAGAGTGGGAGGAGGAGGTAGAGGAGGGAGGAGGAGGAGGAGGAGGAGGAGGAGGAGGAGGAGGAGGAGGAGGCGGCAAAGCAATGACTACTGGTTATCTTCCCCCTGTGTGTGTGTGTGTGAGAGAGAGTGCGTGTGTGTGTGTGTTTGGGGGTTTGAAAATTGGGCTTTTGGCCTTGGCTGGTGAGATACACACACACCATCTGTCTGACCGTGCTCCCTTGGTACACCCTATCCTCCCCCCCCCCCCCCCCCCCCCACACACACACACACACACACGCACACACACACAGTGTCAGTACCTGGCTGTCCACCTGCAGGTTGCGGATGCAGCCCGCGTAGCTCCTGTATCGTCTGTGGGGGGAGATCTCCTTCACACCCCCCAGCTGTAGGGGCTGGTACACATTCAGATATCTGGAGAGGAGAGGAGAGGTGGAGAAGGAAGAGGAGGGTGAGGAAGAAAGGAGGACAAGGAAAGGTGGAGGGGAGAAGTAGCGGAAAGGAGAGGAGGAAGGGGGAGGAGGAGGAGGAGGAGGAGGAGGAGGAGGAGGAGGAGGAGGAAGAAAGGAGAGTAAATGATAGCAGACGAGAGGACAAGAGATGAGGGAGGGGGGAGAGGAGGACAGGCGAGGAAAGGATGAGGAGAAGAAGAGGAGATGGGAGGAGAAGAGGGGAGGAGAAGAGATGAGAGGGTGATAAATATACTCCTCTTGTTTTGGATTGATGTTAACACGCTCCAGTGAATATCTAACTTACAAGCAATTCATGTCTTTAAGGTGACTTTAAGGAGACTTAAATCTGTACATGCTAGCCACTGTCATGATCTGATCCACTTCAGTACTGGGCCCCTTTGTTACCTCTGGTTTCCAGGGGTCTCTCCTGAGGCCCTGCAACCACTCTGGTCCATCTCCGTCACCTCCACCACCAGACCCTCCACCTCGTTCACCACCGCCCCTCCACACTGGTCCAGGACCAGCTGCACTACCTGCACATAAACATACAGATGCTTGTTACACAGCTTTGTTGAATACTCGATTCTGATTGGTCAATTACAGCATTCTACGGCTGCTATGACCGTTGCTATGGACGCTATTTCAAAGAATCGTACATACTTTTTATTTTTTAGCAAAAGCGATACAATAATTTTGAAATCAATTAAATCTTTCTTCGTTGGTATATTTTGTGTCATTTTTTCTTTAGCAAGTTGTGTAAAAAGCAGGATAGTGTACAGCTGGCCCCTCCTCCTCCCTTCCTCCTGTCCCTCCGTCCTACCTTCCCGTCGCTGAAGACATCGAGGCGGTGCCAGCGGCGGTCTGTGATGCTGGCCTGCAGGGGGAGCTGGAGGGTCAGGGTTCCTGATCCATGGTTTATACTGAGAGTGGGGACACCATTCCTCAGCTCTGAGAGAGACAGAGACATAGACATAGATAGGGAGATATACACACAGAGACAGAGAGAGAGACACACGCATAGACAGAGAGAGAGAGGGAGAGAGATAGAGAGGGAGAGAGAGAGAGTCTTAATTGAGTACTTGTCGCATACATTTTTAAATTGTTATTGCATTGTATTTTTGACTATTAAACATTTCATTTTATGATTATATTAATTTGTCTGTGCTTTGGCAATGTACGTTTCCAATGCCAATAAAGCCCTTAAAATTTAAATTGAATTGAGAGAGAGCGAGAGCGAGAGAGAGAGAGAGAGAGAGAGAGAGAGAGAGAGAGAGAGAGAGAGAGAGAGAGAGAGAGAGAGATTTAGTGCCTCATAGCAGAGATAGAAACTGTAATAATTGTACTGCTGAAATAAATAAACATCAGATATGAATGAGAAACAAGGTCTGGAACAAACAATTAATACAACAGAACCAAAATGGATCAAAGCCACATAAGGACCTTTGACCTTGACATTTCCACTGTGCGTGTGTGTGTGTGTGTGCATGCATGCTTATAAAATCTTGCATGTGTGACGGTTATAGCCTTTGCTTCTCAGCAGTTTTCTCCCTTCTAAATGATTCTGCAGGCTCTGTATGTCATGGTGACTGTGTGTGTGTGCGTGTTTGTGTGTGTGTGTGTGTGTGTATTTCTGTATGCATATATGTGTGTGTGTATGTGTGTGTATGTGTGTGCATGTTTCTGTGTGTGTGTGTGTGTGTGTGTATATCTGGATGTATATATATATATATATATATATGTGTGTGTGTGTGTGTGTGTGTGTGTGTGTGTTCGTACGTGCGTGCGCACGCGTGTGTGTGTTTCTGTGTGTTCCAGTATGTGTGTGTGTCATACCCAATCAACACGGGTGACTTGTATTGAACACGTTGTAGATAAATGCTCCACAGTGATCAATGCTCAGGCCATATTTGATTTTCCCCATCTCTGGAGCCACAGTTCGATAATGACATAACTTAACGGCAGGAAGTGCTAACAAAGCCATTATGCGAGGCCCTCTCAAAGGCCACATCCAGGCTAATCCGTTAAGACTGGACTCTGGTAGGAAGTCACATGTCCCCTGCGTTGTACAACACATTATGTCAGATGGACAGAATACGGTAAGTGTTGTCACCTTAGAGATGCTTGCTTTATGGCATGGGAGAGGGTAGTCTAGAGGCTTACAGCCGAATGGTCTTGGGTGCCATCCCCAATGTCTGCAGTCTATACCTGCAGGCATCCCTGAGTCTATGTGCTTAAGATAAAAGTGTCTGCTAAATTGTTACATTTTCTAGGAAAAGAAATTGCAGAAAAAACAACTTAACCTTTAACAATAAAGAGTTTCCTAGCAACAGTGGAAAAAAACATCTAACATTTGTGTTTGGTTATACTCACACTACTGACGAGAGAACCTCGCAGACCGATAGCACCAAAGTGTGTCATTTAATGTTATTGCTGCTTGACATTCAAACTGTCAAGTTCACCGGGAGGGACTTTTATGCCACATTCACACGAAACACGAAGCACATTTTAGCCTAGTGTTACTTGCGCAAGTTTGACGCGCTGTGAATGGCGCCAGTACACAGAAATTATCCCGCATAATTTCTGTGTACTGGCGCCATTCACAACGCGTCTTTCGCGTCTCCCGGCACGAATTTGCATATGTCAAATGCACTTAATATACAACATCCAACAATCATGATCCCAACATCAGCAACTGATGTTTTGCCACCCAACTGACCTATAGCAATAAAGTCCTCTGGCTCCCCCGGGTGGGCGGGGCCTAGTGGGCCATTGTATAGGAGCAGCCCATTGGCCGACTGGGCCAGGAACTCCAGGGAGATGTGACTCTGGAAGCAAGGCCTGATGGGAGGAAACCAGGCGTAGCCCTGGCCCCCGAAGGTGTGCTTGGTCTGCTGGCACTCTGGGCCGTCGTACATAGGAGGACAATTACACCTAGAGAGTGAGAGACAGAGACAGAGAGAGATAGAAAAAATAAAATAATAAATAATAAATAAATAAATAGATAAATAAATATATACATATACATATATATATATATATATATATATATATATATATATATATATATATATATATATATATATATATATATATATATATAGAGAGAGAGAGAGAGAGAGAGAGAGAGACTCTAATATTGGTATGTTGTGTCTTGTGAGGCTTTTGATTTAAGCGGTGCTGAAAGTGTTTAAAACAAATAAAATGACGAGCGGTAAGCCAGACACGATCAGAATAAGTACAAAGACATCAATATACAGAGGTGATTAACAAAGGAAAGCGAAGAGAGACCGGGAATAATGCTCCACGTCTAATTCAGCAGCAGCCATCACAAATATCTTGAATTGTAAAGTGATGTGACATTTCAAAGATAGCAATTTAGAGCCAGAAAGGGATTCCCTGAGGGTAAATCTACACCAGAAGGCGTATTTTCTGGCATCTAAAACCTTTACAAAATAGCTGACAGATTTAGACTGCTAAGCGCGGTACAAATTGGAGCTCCCAATTTCTCTCTTTTTAAATCCACCATCTGAGGCATCTGACGCTAACAACTTGGGACCCGCACCAGCTGTAGGCTAGCAGGGAAATGCTAACGCTAATTAGCACTAAAGTCATCATCTCCTGCCAGCCACTTCCTACTGTCCCAAGCTAGGGCAACGTCATTGCAGCTAAAACCTGATAGAGCGGAGCGGAGTACAGTAGTGGCGATTTGGATGAAAGCATCTGCTGAATGACAAAAATAGTACTCAGATAAATACAATACGACAAAATCCACAATACGATAAACGTCAAACTCAATGTAAGAAAATAACAAGGAGACAGCGCAGGGCGGGCTCACCTGTATCCCAGGTCGCTGTCCTGACAGGTGCCCCCGTTGAGGCAGGGGTCGGCTGGGTAGGAGGAGCAGGAGAGGTGGGCGCGCTCCCGTCCGGCGCACCCACACCTGGCCTGGCTGGAGGCGGCCATCGACACCAGGGAAATGTTCCCGGAGCTCAGCTCCACGGGGGTGTGGCTGAAGGACACCACCGTGCTGCAGCCGCCGGATTGGCCGCAGTCAGCGTAGGGACAGTCGTCCACGCCCACCTGGGAAATGGACACGCCCAGAGCCGCCTCCAACTGCGGCGAAACGTAAAGGTGAGCGAAATAAGAGAAAAATATTATGGGGTTGGCATTATAGAGAGATGAGACAACATAATTAGGATAAGGAAAAAAGAAATCTAGGAATCACCCAAAGAAATGTCGCTCGTGTCACCTCAAAGTTTGTTTTTTATCTGACATGTGCAGTCATCTCCATATTCTTCTCATCATTATCTCACCTGGAATCTGTTCATTCATTCGTAATTTCCTTCTGTTTGTATTAGTTTTTGACATTTTAGAAGTAGAGTGTGTGTGTGTGTGAGAGAGAGAGACAGGGAGAGAGAGAGAGAGAGAGAGAGAGAGAGAGAGAGAGAGATTTTGGTAATTTAAATGTCAAAGTGACCTTGTGTGGCAATGGAGCGGCTCACTGATATGTTGTGTGTGTGTGTGTGTGTGTGTGCGCGTGTGTATGTACGTTTGTGTGTGTGTGTGTGTGTGTGTGTGTGTGCGTGCGTGTGTGTATGTACGTCTGCGTGTGTGTGAGTGTGTGTGTCGTCTATGTGTTTACTTGCCTGCTAGTGTGCAATGATCTGGATCTGTCTGAATGTTAATGGTGCATTTGGGGAAATTCAAAATAATAAAAGCCGTCTCTCTCATTCTTTCTTCCTGTCCGTTTGATTTGTTATGCATCCATAATGTCCCCTTCATAAGCATTAGCTTGGGGTCACTAGCCACTATACTAATCTAAATGATTTAAGTGCATCAAATCACTTGATGTTTAACGCTATGTTTCTGCATGTGTGTGTGTGTTTGTGTGTGTGCGTGTTTGTTTGGATGCTATATTTAGCGTTTAATTACATTATGTGTTAACTAACACTAATAGCCTGTTTCTCTCTGCAGGGTGTACCTCTTAAGTAGCATTTAGCAGTCGTCTGGCTGTGTTCCACTCAGCAAGTGCGGCAGCAGGTCTTTAAATCACACACATTTATATCTTAAACTACATTGGATCTTATGATATGAAGTAGTATGAAGTGTACGAACCGCTGAACAAAGGCAAACATAAGTACTAATACTACTAATACAATAGTGTAGGAGTATTTCATATTGCTTTCAGCTTTTTCCAGATTTTGTCAGCGCATGATCGCACTAATCATTGTGTGTCTCCCAGACACAACGTTCCGGGTTCGATCCCCATTAACCTCACCTTGCTCACTATAGCACTTGCAGCAGTTGTATTTAGATCTCACTGATGTTGCAATGAACACCTACTATGTACTTGACGACTACTAATTATAATACAGATACATTAATGTTGTGTTCTGATTCCTTCTATTAAATATAACTGGCTTTTTTTACTTTTTTTTTTACTTTCTTCTTTGACATTTGTAGTTACTTCAATGTTGATTGTATGCTTTGGTTGTTCTCGGCCTCATCTCATCTGTAGCTTTGGGTAAAACCATCTGCTAAATGACTAAATGTAAATACCAAGACATCTCAGAAGTCATTCTGATTGACAGCCACCGACCCTCCACTCCCACCCACCACCCTAGCTCCCCCTTACCTTGGCCTGGCCCGCCGACACGTATCCGTGGAGCTTCTCGGCCTTGTAGTAGGGCGACCCGTGGGCGGCGAACCACACGTTGAGCTCCTTCTCTGTGCGCCGGCCCGTGTCGCTCACCGAGAACACCTGGACCTTCTCCTGGTCGGTCTGGAGGAGTTCAGCCAGCGCCCGACCCAGCCTGGAGAACTGGCTCTCCTGCTCCCCTCCTTCTCCTCCTCCGCCAGAGCTGCTGAAGAAGTCCTCCTTCGTTAGGTCTGGAGGGAGGAGGGGAGAGAGGCAGGGTGGAGAGAGGGAGAGAGGGAGGGAGGGAGGGAGGGAGGGAGGGAGGGAGGGCGTGGTTGATTATTTCATTTGGACAGTGTCACACCCTCAACCCTATACAATAAATACATGATTGAGGATCTGAATCTTTGCAGGAATTACAAATGGATAAACAAAAGACACTTGGATATGAAACGAGGTGCAGGCTAGTGGTTAGGGTGATTACACAGGCTTCCTGTAGATAGGCATCCTTGAGCAAGATGCCCTAACCCCTACCACTTCCTTAATGACTGTCTACACTGACTGTGGAATTTATTAACACATAAAATATATAAGCTTCTGTTAATTAAATAAGCCTTTGTTCTCACCAAATGGAAGGTGTTAAGTTAGTTAACATTCGCATTGCCACTGTAGCCATAAAGGCTGGTACTATGGCCATACTAATCTATTCACTCCTTTATTGTGTAGATTCCTTTAGTTGTCTAGCATCCTTGCAGACATGTCTATTTCCCCATGGTGTACTGCAAATTAACTTGTCCTTTGTAGTTACTTTCCACAATATGAAAGTTTCCCTATAAGAATCATGTACACCCATTGTCTCATTGAAGATGCTTGGTAAATGCTCCCATGTGTCTTCCCACGATCATGCCTTAATTAAATACTTTACTATCAAGAAGTGTCCTAAAGTAAATTATTCTGTAAAAAATATTCACCGTAAGTTGCTTTGGATGTTGCTAAATGACTAAATAGAACCAATAGATAAACAACAAACCCTGTTTGTGTCAGTTGACATGAGAAGGAGAAGAAAAGAAAAGTGAGATAAGTGAGAGAGGAAGAGTGAAAGAGTTACAGCTAAAATATGAAACGAAAAGCTTAAAAAAAAGGTAGGAAGAGAAGAGGGTAGGAGTCAGAGGAGAAGATAAAGAGCCTGGAGATGGGTTATTTATTTCCCATCATGCCTTGCTGAGAGGTGAGGTTAGACAGGTGAGTCTCTGGTGAGCGAGGCACCTGAGGGAGCTGCCAGCCAATCAGTATCCCTCCCAGGAGACCAGTCACAGGCAACAAAACCTGGCCTCGTGGCACTGTGGGATACCTGACATCACATAGATGTCAAACAGGGTTCCTGTGGCAACCCTGTCACAGAATCGGCTTCTAAGGGAAATTAGGGGGCGGTTGTGTGTGTGTGTGTGTGTGTGTGTGGGAAGTGTGTGTGTAAGCATGTCTGTGTTGGAATTGGAGCGATATTCAGCACTTCTGGAGGAAAAGCGAGAAAGTGCAAAGAGAAACTGTATTCAATTAAATGTATTTCACTTTTCTCTTGTGTTGGAAGTGGAAGGACTACAGTATCACTCTTGTCTTTCAGTTCCAGGATGGACCAATGACTAACTTGGTTGAACAACATCCACTAAATATGATAAACGTAATTCATATTAATATGACATGACTCACTGGACAGACACAGCGATCCGGCATTCTGCAGAGCCTCCTCTGGGAGCTGGGAGACCAGGACCCGGGCGGTGGAGACTACGTCAGGCCAGGTCTGGTCCGACACGCGGACCTGCAGGTCGTAGGAGCCAGGCGGGGTCCCCTCCTTGATGCTGAGCTGACCTGAGTTCTGGTTCAGACTGAACAACCTGGCGGACACACAGGAGGCGAGAGAGAGAGGAGATGAGGAAAGTAGAGAAGAGGTAAAGGAAAGGAGTGGTCAAGGAATGGAGAGGTATAGGAGTGGAGAGAAGAGGTAAAGGAAAGGAGAGGAGAGATAAAGGAAAGGAGAGGTTACAGGAAAGGAGAGGAGAGATAAAGGAAAGGACAGGAGAGGTAAAGGAATGGAGAGGAGAGGTGTAGGAATGGAGGGGTAAAGGAAAGTAGAGGTAAAGGAATTCAGAGAAGAGGTAAAGGTAAGGAGAGGAGAGGTAAAGGAAAGGAGAGGAGAGGTATAGGAATGGAGAGGTAAAGGAATGGAGAGGTAGGAGAGGAGAGAAGAGGTAAAGGAAAGGAAAGGAGAAGTAAAGGAAAGGAGAGAAGAGGTAATCACTGTTGGGATTAGAGGTTGTCCTACTAGTCACAGTCAACCCCAGCTACCAATAAGGGGGAACCGTTATATAATACCAACATATACATAATTACATCAATTAAAATTCTTACACAAGGTTTTAATAACGCAGTTATCTCATCAGATGTGAACTGGACTCTGTGTTCTGGTGCCAAGCTATCTGCTCTCTATCTGGAAAAAACGATTTGATCCATCGATTCAATTAGGACACGACCTGCTTGGACTGAACCCAAAAACAAGAGGTCCAACAGCAGCGGCACATCCTGAACCCGTTCACCACGCCGGGTCCATCGGCCGTGTCAGGTAATTAACCCCCCATCTGACCCCATCGACCCAACCCATTCTGACTGGGTTCAGATACGTAACACTGTTACATCACTCCCCCCGTGCCCCCCCCCCCGGCCCGATCCCTTCTCCCGCCGATCCTGACCCAATCCTAGCCCGGTCCCAGCCCTACCTGAACCGGCTCGGGACCAATGCACTGATGTTGAACTCTGAAGGATTTGTCCAGGAGCTCTGATGGCAGGAGAGACAGTCTAGATGTAGTGGGTGAGTAGACTCCCAGTCTAATGGTTCAAAACCCAGATGTCTGCAGTCTACCTAGGCATACTTGAGATGTCCAACCCCCCACCTGCTCATTAATGACATGCATCTAAAGCGAAACTACAGGGAAATAACCAAATAGTTGTCCTTTCTCACAACATTTTCGTTAAAGGAAATGAAACCTCATCATCTGCTGAGATGAAGTTTTGTAGCTTGTAAAAAATTCATGTTTCCTATGGATTGTTTGTCCCACATAGCCAGACCTCAGCCCCCCCCAGGCGAGATCTGGGCAACCCTCATCCTCAAAATGTTTTGGATCACAAGTCCTTGAAAACCTTTTTTAGTCATGGAAAATGTTGCCTACTGTGGTTGTTTCCTTTCCTGAACGTACCGTTTTTGATCTTGCCAGTAGAAGACTGCCTACATAATACATTAATATCTCATGTCTGTGTTGCTGTGATCCACGCATTACCGCAGAATTCAGCCTTCGAAACCGCACTGTAGCGGTTTAGCGCTGTAGCCGCTGTGCTGGAGTGAAAGAGTGGAAGTTATTGTTCTCCTCCTCCTCCTCCTCCTCCTCCTCCTCCTCCTCCTCCTCCTCCTCCTCCTCCTCCTCCTCCTCCTCCTCCTCCTCCTCCTCCTCCCAGGAGTTTGGTTTCCAAGGGAAGTGTGTTTGTGTGTGTGTGTGTGTGTGTGTGTGTGTGAGGTGGGAGTCATGGCGCTAAATCAGATCCAGCGTTCAAGGTGTCTGTGTGAAGCCCCACCTCATCACAACAAAACGAGCGCTCCCTCACCGCGCCTGCTGGGACTATTCTGCTTATTAACTATTAATAACCCTCTCCCTGCCGACTCACACAACTTCTTCTCACTTCTCCTCTTTCACTTCCCCTGCTTTGTGCCGCTTTACTTCTCTGCCTCGCTTGTCGCACCATTACTGCCACCTTTCTCTCTAAACATCTACACTTTATCATCTGTTTTAAATCCCTCCATCACTCCACCTCTCTCTCTCTCTCTCTCTCTCTCTCTCTCTGTCAGTGTCAGATGTGCCCCACCAGGACGGGAGATAGTTGTGTGCCGTTTTGGCTTCAACGCATCAACAATGTGATCAACTACAGACAGTCATCTCAAGCAGTACCTCAAAGACAACATGGTGTATTTTGTGGATGGAGTAACGGGAGCAATAGAACCCATCATGCATTAGTTAGTGCTTTGCTCTACACTGAAAAAGATGAAGATGTCTTTAAATCTATTACAACCAATCTACCAATCAAATTGACCGGGGACTGCAAACCATATTGTTGGCAGCAGTGACGCTAGCTCTAGCAGTTCAGCTCTATTCTCTTGTGAGTACTATGCCCTCTGTTGCATCAGAATCTCCTTTAAGATAAATATTCATGCTTAAAAAGATTTTCCTTTCATCTGTTTGTCTGTCATTCAGGCCTCTACCTCTGTAAAACAACCTCTCCATCACCTCTGTGTCTGTTTCTTGTCATCTATATCTATCTAAGGGAGGGAGGGAGGGGGGGAGAGAGAGAGAGAGAGAGAGAGAGAGAGAGAGAGAGAGAGAGAGAGAGAGATAGAGATAGAGAGAGGGAGGGAGGGAGGGAGACGAAGGGTTAATCGATCTATCTCACTGTATATCTTGGCAAATCTTAGTCGCTGTCTCTCTTTCTCTCTCTCTCTCACTTGCTCTTTCTCTCTCTTTATCTCCCAAGCTATCCTTATCTCCATCTTTTTTTGGGTTGGTGTCAGTCCATATAGCGTCCTAGCTGTTATCTCTTAGCTGTTAGCAGTTAGTGGAGGAGGTATCAGTACCTGGATGGTTGGCCTTGATATTGGTACACCTTCTGGCTCCAGTCGTCCAGGTCGGGGGACTGGATCTGGCCCAGCACCGTCGCAGGGAGCATGCCTGTTGGTAGGATGGACACACACACACACACACACACACGCACACACGGACAAACACACACATACAGGCACACACACATAACATAAGTGCACACAGAAAAAAGATAAATGATGAGGCTGATGGAGGTGTAAAGAGGAGAAGAGATGTTATAAGAGGAGAGAAGAAGATGATGAGTTGGATGAGGAGGAAGGAGGAAGACAACGGGATATAGAGTGGGAGAGGACAGCGGGCGAGGAGAGGAGCGAAGGAGACGAGATGAGTCAAAAGGAGAGATAAATATAGCGAGAGACAAATAAATGACAGAGGAAGGAAAGGGGAGCGAGGGAGATGAAGGAGGGAGAGAATAGGAGTACCTATTTAAGGAGATAAGGCCACCAGCGTCAGCTCTCTGGCGCACATGGACACGTTTTGACAGAACAGTGGAAGGGGGCGGGAGTGGGGGGGAATACTGTTTTACCCCGCTGAAAAAAAAACCTTAACCAAGCGGTGTAATCTCGCTAGCCGTGAAATTGCGAGGCGTTTCATGAAGAAATCTCCTGTTTATGAGCCCGTCAGTCCCCAAGAGTTAAGCTGCCGTCTAGTTGTTGTCTCCGCAGCACTCTGTGGAGACAACAACTCCTCCTAAGTTAGGCCGCAGATCCCTACTAGGGTTAATGTATCTCTCATCTGGAAGAGGGACTTTGCTAAAAATACCTCACATAGGAGAAGAAAAAGAAGATGAAGAAGAAGAAAAAAAACTGGGTTTTTCCAGCAAATGACGGCAAGCTGACAGATGGCGCGGTGCGCTAAATAAGTGATGTGAGTGTGCTGCTGGGGGACGGAAGCAGTCAAGTGTGACAAGCCGCGTCCTCGGCAGCCGCGCCGAGCCAACAGAAGCTAACAACCCCACGCGCCCGAGCTAACGTCACCGACACGACGACACGAGGGGAAGAAGAAGTGTCTTTCACGACGAAGAGATTCCTGCCTTAATAGAGCCAACGGAGCTGTCGCCATGCAGCGATAACTATCTTTAAACTCTTCATTACGGTACTGCGTTTTGAACGAGACAGTTTGGCGGTTTGGAAAAAAAGGTGAATTTGAATTATTTTTATTCATCAACTGGTGTCAAAGATCTGCTTTCAGTTTCGTTTGTATGACAATGAAGGGGTTTGAAAGACTGGGTTGAAAAACTGTAACTCCAAATAACCGTCAATAATCAAACAAAACGTACCCTCATAAGTATAAACGATGAAGTCGGTGTGGCCCGGCGAATGGGGGTGATCATTCCTGTCACCGATGACGACCGTCAGCGTGCTGGTGGAGCTCATTGGCGGCGTGCCGCTGTCAATCATCAAAATGGGGAGGCGGTACTCCTTCTGCCGCTCACGGTCGAAGGTCCGGAGCGCAGTCAACGCGGCGCTGCCGTTGCGCAGGTCCGTCAGGTTGAAGTTGGTGGCGTCCGACGTCAGCATCAGCAGGCGGATGGAGAACGGCCCGCCGTTGGCCGAGGAGTCGCGGTCCACCGCATGGAGTAGGACGGACGTGTCGTTCGCCTGCACCGTCTGCGGCGCCGGCGTGTTCTCCCACACCACGGGGCGGTACCCCGCCTCGAACTCCGGCCCGTTGTCGTTGACGTCGAGCACCGTCGCCATGACGATGGCGGTGCCGGTGAGCGGGGGGCTGCCCATGTCGGTGGCGAGCACCACCACCCGGTGCTGCGAGACCCTCTCCCTGTCCAGAGGGGCGGCCACCACCACCCAGCCAGACTGGTCTACCATGAACTGGCCGTAGGGGTCCGAGTCCTTGGCGATGGTGTAGGAGAAGCGGCCGTTCTGGCCAGAGTCTGAATCCGAGGCGGACACCTGGGCGACGATGGTGCCCACGGGGACGTCCTCGGACATGGCGGGGGCCTCGTAAAACTGCGGGAAGAAAACAGGGGGGTGGTCGTTGGAGTCCTCCACCACCACCAGGCAGTAGGCCAGGCTGAAGAAATCCGCGTCCTCCGCCTTCAGCGTCAAATTAAAGGTCCTCTCTTGGGGTTTCTCGAAGTCGATCTTCTTCTTGAGCCGCACCACGCCCCGCCGGTTCACCTTGTCGGTCTCCACAAAGAACTTCCTGTCCTCGTCGCCGCTGACGATGCTGAAGGTGACCACAGCGTTCTCACCTTGGTCTCCGTCTGTGGCAGAAACCACCAGAACCTCGCTGTTGACCTCCAGCTCCTCAGCTACCTAAAATATACAAACCGCATTAACGTCAATGATTTTTGCTGGGAAAACCACCATATGTTATGCAATAACACTTTGTTTCCCCATGTCAAATGTTTATAGAGGTTTCCTGGAGTTGGAATGTACCCACTTTCTTGAAGATGTTAGATATTGGGTTCATGAGTTGTGACTGTATATGTATGTATATGTATATTAATGGAAAATAATTGAATCGAACTGAAAAAGACCAAACCAAGACGGTCAAACAAAAACAATGAAGAAGATAAAGGTATCTTCTTTGACACATTAACAGAAAAAAAAAACACTAAATGACTGCCAAAATTACTCCACTTATTAGTTGAACCTATCAGAACACAACAGCAGCATGTCACAATGGAGGTTAACACAAAACCAAGTCGATATAACAGATACACCAGCCGACCGGACTCACCTGAGCGTTGTAGACCCTCTGGGTGAAGACGGGTGGATGGTCGTTGACGTCTGTCACTACGATGGTGGCCGTCCCTGTCCCCGTGAGCCCTCCGCCATCTCTGGCCTCCACCACCACCAGGTAGCGGTCGTCCACCTCGCGGTCCAGGGAGCGCAGCACGGTGAAGATGGTGCCCGTGGAGGGGTTGACGGAGAACAGGTTGAGGTTGATCTCGTTGCGGACGTTCTGGATGATGCGGTAGCTGAGGACGGCGTTGCGGCCCTCCTTGGGGTCATCCAGGTCCGTCGCGCGCATCTCCATCACCGAGGTGTCGGCGGGCGAGTTCTCGGGCACGTGCCCCACGAAGCACTCGTCCGAGGCGGGCGCCGCGCACGGGAAGAAGGGCGCGTTGTCGTTGACGTCGCGGACTTCCAGGAGCACGTCGGCGAACCCCGTGAGTCCCGTTCCGCTCTGGTCCGTGGCCAGGACCAGGAACCGCCAGGCGGGCCTCTCCTCGCGGTCCAGGCGGCGCCGGGCGGAGATTCTGCCAGTGCGCTCGTCAATGGTGAACTCCGTGCCGGCTCCCTGGCCGTGGAGGGAGTAGCGCAGGGCGGCTTGGTCCGCGTCCAGGTCTGGATCGGTGGCGGACACCTAGGACGGAGACACATGATGGAGGTAACTACCAATGAAGAGATCTGGGGTGTGGAAGGCAGACCATTCATGGTACAGTCACTACTTATTTTGTTTTTCTTCTGAAATGGGGGCAGAATAGTCTAGTGGTTCATCTACTAGTGGGGTGTCTAACTCCTACCCCCAACAGATCATAAGAGAAAATCATTATACTCACTGTAGTCACTTTGGATAAAACTGTCAGAAAATAGTAAATAGAAAAAATATATATTTTTTAAAGGATGCTTTGGATAGAGACCTAAACCAAACAATGTGTTGTGCTGTGAACTTGTTTTTAAGGTTTTTAAGTTTCTAAAGCAGTTACATTAACAATTTGGGTCATTGCTGTTGCATAACCATGAAGGGCTTTTAAAAAAAAATCCCTGTTTTTCTCATTACATTTTTAATTATGTTATTTCTTATCAATAAGTGTCAAAGTCCTCTACATTTAAACCAACCAAGCCAGTGAAAGAGTAAAACCATGCTTTGCGTTAGCGATAGCTTACCTGCTTGCTATCTCCCCTGAACAAAGGGGAGTAACAACAGTAGGCTACCAACGTTGACAGCAATGCTCAAATCCATCCGCACAACGCAATTAAAAGTTATGCGTTGTCAACAGACGGCGGAAAAATAAAATTTTACCATCCTCTTTTCCCCTTACCAGAGGGTTTGTTTACAGAAACCTTTGAAGTACCACCACCACCGCCCCCCCCCCCCCCCCCCCCCCCCACACATCACACCCACTCCCTCTGAATTTCCTGACAATACGGTGCAATACGGGTGGCAATTTCAAGCACTTAAATGACGTTTTTTTTTTACTGTTAACTGCAACAAAAAAAAAAATCATATAAACATATATGACTGTAAAATCAGATTTCCCCCTCCCTTCTCCATCCTCTGGATTGTATTAATGCATGGTGGCGAGGAAGGAAGGGATGCCATTTTCTTTGCTCGTCATAGAGGGCCCGCGTCCAATCAATTGCTCCAGGCGAAGGGGGGGGGGTGCCAGGCTTGGGCCGAGGTCTCAGTTACACATCACCTCTCTCTGGCTCCCCTTCACCGGGAACCGGGAGGCAGCCTACCTAACTGACCGAGGGGCTTCCTTCTGGAATGTGATTTACTCCTGTGGCCAATGCAGGAGTGTGAAAACTGGGGCTGATGAAAGGTGGTTAGAGTACCGCCCCGAGGAATAAGGTCACTCCCGACTTACAACTCACACAACTTTTTTTTTTCCTCTTAAAAAAGTTGGAGCGGCCGTACCGTAGGGCGTCTTGGGTTTCAGCAGACTTTATAACAGGATGGTGTCGATGTCGGTCCGATGTTGTGAGAACGAATGTCACACATGTGCGACGTGTTACTATCTGTTGCGCTGCGTCCAACGCCAGCTCCATGCTCCGGGCGAAACTTTCCCGCTTTTGTTTTTTTTCCCTCTGTGACAAATGTTATTACGTTACTCTGGGGAAGAACTCGATCTGTTCTCGTGTGTAGTTGGTATGAATGGGGAGAGACACTGTGTCGACAGACTGTTGATCCGTCCCTACTGAGACCCAGGTCATGGCGAGGTGCTGCTGACAGAGTTTTCCATTGCATTCGGACAAACATACTTGAAATTGGATGATTCTGATTAACATTGCCAGTATATTAAAATTCAATTCCATTGCATTTTGGAAAAATGTTGTAAGGACTATTAAAGTCCCTTTACCCTGTCCATGTCAACTAGGTAGAGAAAGGCATCAACACGCACAGGGTTAGGGGTTTGTTGGCCACTGACGCTACCCATGCAAACAATGCATTCACTTACGGTATTGTGCGGTGCTTTAGACAAAAAGCATTCACCAAAATGGCATTTAACTATAATGGAAGGAGTCTCTGTATGTCTCGCTGTCCTTTTGATTTTCCGGACAACCGTTCATCCGATCGACTTCACACTTGACGGGTGTATTGCTGAGGACCCAAGGAAGCGCAGTGTCAATTGTGAAGTTGTTTGGATGAGCGGCTCTGGAGAAAGCTGCAACCAGCAACACCGGAGGCCAAGCAATCGTCCCGTTCCGAACAGGCACGTTTCGAACGGGCACTGCAGAAGTTATATGAAATAACCCAATGAAAGAGGCTTGCATGACTCTTGCCTGACCCCCACCCCCCCCCCCCCCTTAAATATATATCCATCCTAGGAAGGAACTTTTAAAAGACCCAGCGCCGCTAACCTCCAGGACGAAGATGGGCAGCT
>JAOPHQ010003985.1:335000-340000 GCA_030340625.1 Merluccius polli
TGATTAAGCTGCCCAACTTATACCTGCCTACCAACCTGTCTCCATCACTAAGTCCTGTTGGATAAAACTTCAAATGATCTTATTAATTATTAAAACCTGGCAAGTGACACAAACACATATAGCGATGTGGACTTTGTGTGGTTGATAGCTGGTTTACAGCCTCACCTGGCCTGACTCAGTCTGACTCTGGGGCTGGATGAGGCTGCACACGTGGTTTATCAGTAATCAAGGCACACAGGATAAACCAGCTATCACCACACACACCAAGTAGCCTCGAGGCCGCTAGATGGGGTCTCACCTTCATCTTCGTCGTTGGCGGTCACAGTGATGAGCACAAAGCCCACTTCCTGGTCCTCCTCCACGCTCACCTCGTACACCGATTGGTCGAAGGCCGGGGCGTTGTCATTCACGTCGGCCACAAAGATTCGCACGTAGGCTGTGTCTGAACGGGAAGGAGGAAATGTTGGTCTGGTTATGGGAGGAGGAAATCATATGACTGAAGATGAGACTAGAAGGCTCAGTGGGCACCAAAAAGCAATGGAAGTCCAATGTCAAAATTGGACAGAAGTGATTTATTATCAGTTTGATTGGAGAAGGGCATTAAACACCCTGGTCTTTGCCCACTACACAATTTTATAAAAATGTATGAGCTCATCATATGTGGACGAATGCCATAGAAATCCTATTGACCAAACTGGAACTGAAACTTTATTCACAATACATAACGCCAGGGAGTACTGGGAAATAGACACTCCCATTTATATCCATATATGGAAAACACTTCCTCAAAAATCACCAATAACATCACAGCGAAGTGCCGACGCCAGATTAATAGCAGAGAATATTTTTACACTCCTCATACCGTACCACAGGCCAGCTAAATTAGGGTGGTTCATTAAACTTTAATGCTTTACAAATGACCAAGGTAAGATGGAACCTGCTTCTCCTAGCCTAGCGTCCTAGCGTGTGTGACGTCATAGGTACCCCCCAGTGGGCCTGGGACATGAGGTATGGTGATTATGGGGAACAAGCTCTATGTCTATGGTGGGCCATTATTGACCCAACGCCTTGATAAGCCATTAGCCCGCACCATTAGCAGGGTGTCCCATTAGCTAACGGTGCTAACAGTGAGTTAATGAATGGTGATGGTGGAGGGTGTGGTCGGAGCAGATAACCAGAGACCTGATGGAGCGCCTTTTACTGCAGCCTGGGGATCTCTGTCCTAAATGGCGTGTCAGTGTGTGTGAATATGTGAGTGTGAAGTGTGTGTGAGTAAAATGTGTGGACATGTGTGTGATTTTCAGTTGCATGTAATGTAATGTGTGTGTTTCTGTGTGTCGGCATGGCATGTGTGTGTGTGCAGGGGCGGGGCTTCAGGAGGGGCTGGGGGGGTGGCCGCCCCCGGGCCCGGGTCTTTAGGGGCCCGGCTGTGGATGATTTTTTAAATTAAATTAAATTAATTTTTTTTGTTTTGTATTTGTTAATTTTGTTATTATTATTTTTGGGCCGGACCAGGATTGTCGCAATACGTCGGTCGTAGGTCCGGGGTGTGTTACGATAGCGTGCGCCCCTCCCCCCCCCCCCCCCCTTCGACAATCGCGTCCCCCCCCCCCCCCCCCCCACTGTGTGTGTATGTATGTAAATCTACTAATATGTACAAGAACTTACATATGAACTTACTGTGTTAAAGCTAAAGTGTGTGCGTGCGTGCGTGCATACCTGCATACCTGCATACGTGTGTGTTTGTGTGTGTGCGTGCATGCGTGCATACCTGCATACGTGTGTGTTTGTGTGTGTGCGTGTATGTGTGTGTACCGACCCGTGTTGGGCTGGCCCTGCTGCCCTGAGCGGGCTGACTCGGAGCCGTCCTGGGACTGGACCTCGATCAGGTAGGATCCCTTCTGCTCGCGGTCGAAGGAGGCGCGGGTGTGGATGACGCCCGTGTGGGAGTTGATGCTGAAGTACTGGGAGTCCCCGCTCTCGTCCTTCAGGATCACATAGTTGATCTGGAGCGTGGGAAGGAGACGCGTCACATCCTGGTCTGTGTAGTTCTGTTTGTTGTTTTGTAATTGTACGTTTTCCAGGTCGTATGGTTGTTTCGTGGCTGTTGTACTTTTGTGTTAGCGCCTCGGTCCGTGAGGAAAGATGTCGTCGTTCAGCCGCATACTATGTATGTGAATGAATGACATAAACTAACGACTTGACTTCCGTCAGTTACCACCAGAATATATGAATGTTTTAGCTAGTGGAAGGGGAGGGGACCACCAACATGTCTGTCTCTCTTCCTGTCTGTCTGTCTGTCTCTCTACCCGTCTACCTGTCTGTCTCTCTACCTGTCTGTGTCTCGAACCTATCTGTCTCTCTCTCTACCCACCTTTCTCTCTACCTTTCTTCCTGTCCGTCTCTCTACCTGTATGTCTGTCTGTCTCTCTACCCGTCTGATTCTCTACCTGTCTACCCGTCTGTCTGTCTCTCTACCTGTCTCTCTCTACCTGTCTACCTGTCTGTCTCTCTGTCTGTCTCTCTGTCTCTCTACCTTTCTATCTGTCTGTCACCCTCTCTACCTGTCTACCTGTCTGTCTCTCTACCCGTCTATCAGCAGCAGACAGTGGGAGGTCCTCACCATGCCATGCAGGCCAGAGTCCAGGTCTGTGGCGGACACCTGGACCACCGAGGCGCCCACCTCCGCCCCCTCCGCCACCGTGGCCTCGTACGTCGACGACAGGAAGAAGGGAACGTTGTCGTTCACGTCTAGCGAGAGAAAAGAAAGAACAGAAGTCAAGCTTTATTTTCAGGCCGCCTCCAAGGAAAAGTTTCTGTTGTGATGAAAAAGAAAAATGGCTGCCAGAACAATTACACAGCCACACATGGGTTTGCTCTAAACCCACTATTGTCAAAGTGGGGTACGCGTACCCCTGGGGGTACGTGGATCGATCTAGGGGGTACGCAAAATAAATCTGTGACCTTCCCAAACAGTCCTGTTGAATACCAAAAGTAAATGCATGCACCCTAGTGTACCAACAGAATAATATTATCACAATGTCTAATATGTAAGGGATAATGTTCATAGAATATCAAATAGGCTACCATATAACCCAGTGCGTGAATCGCGCAGGGTCGTTACATTTTGCTGGAACGCATTTCTCCAATGTTGCCTGAACATAATCCCGCCGACACAATCCATTAATTATTTTAAAAATAAGAAAAATTGAAACGTGATAAATACTAACTGGAGAATCTGATCACCACTGGTTTCATTTTTAAATGACAATTATTTTGGCGATTGAGTGCATGCAGGCGCACGGGAAGGCAGCTTGAGTGAGGGGTGCTGCCATGCAAAAGCCACAATTGTAACCTTGAATCGGCTAAATTGAAGTTCGTCTTTTCGTTATATTTGCCCAAGACAGTGATTAGATGGGGGGCCTATTGTGATGGAAGTATTCTCTCACTTCGTCTCATGGTCGTTTCGCTCTCTCTCTTGCAAACCTAAAGGCCTCAAATAGAAAAGCCAAAAAATAACAACAATGACAAATGGTTTCACAATGAATTTAAAAACCTCCGAAATTAAGGAACCTATCAAACCGAAAACATAGAGATCCACACGACCAGAACACACATCTTCACTATGGTGAAACATTAAAACAGTGTGTGCACACACACACACACACACACACACACACACACACACACACACACACACACATACAGTGCTGGGGGTACTCAGTAGGATGTAAACTGTCTCAGGGGGTACATGACTGTTAAAAGTTTGGGAAACACTGCTCTAAACCAATCAAAGACCCCCTTCTGTGCAGCCCCTCCCCCCTGCACCTTATACCCCGATGAGCTCAATGGGAACACATGCTCCCCCTTAACAAGGCAGCGTGTCGCTAGTTGTTTAGCTAGCTGCTAGTTGTTTACCGTCACAGGCTAGCAGACACTCTCATTTCCCCTGCTTATTAGACTGGGTTTACTGTCTCCCTCCCTCTTCATCTCCCTCCCTCTTCATCTCCCTCCCTCTTCATCTCCCTGTCTCGCTTACTCCTCCTGATGTAATGAGTCAACTGTAAAACTCAACTCATGGTGGTGGATTATAGTTGGGTAGAAGAGGACAAACCTATATACAGTCTATGGGGTGTACACATAAACAGCAAAACAGACAGGCAAGCAGACGAATAGACAGACAGACAGACAGAGACAAAGCCTAATAGCCAGACAGACAGACAGACAGACAGGCAGACATACAGGTGGATAGACAGACAGAACGACTGAAAGACAAACCAACTGAAAAGCAGGCAAAACGGACGATCAAACAGGATGATGTTGACGATGATGAAGACGTCCACTCACCCGTGACGTTGACGTAGACGGTGGTGAAGGAGGCCAGCGGCACCGCCGCCACGTTCTGCACGCGGACCCTCAGGGCGAAGAAGCGGGTGGCCTCGTAGTCCAGGTTCTCCGCCACCAGGATGGAGGCGGAGCCGTCGGCACGGTTGGGCTTGATGTAGAAGCGCACCGGCATGTTGGTCTCTGGCACCTGACCCTCCTCCAGGTTGTAGGTGACCCTGGGGTCGCCGAGGGGAGAGGTCGCCTTGATGGTCTGGGGAGGAACACACACACACACACACACACACACACACACACACACACACACAGGAGAAACATTCTCAATGGGTGGTGGGTTCAGTGGGTGGGTGGGTGTGTCCAGTTTTGTGTCATTTTGCATTAGAGTTGGTTTGTGTGTATGTACATTATTTGTGGGTGTGTGATTGTATGGTGGTGTGTATTTGTTGGTGTGTGTGTGTGTGTGTGTGTCAGTGTATCTGTTGGTGTATGTTGGTGTGAAACAGATGGAGAATGTATGTGTTGAAATCCTTGGCAACCTCACTGATGAAATCTCAATAAAATCTCAATAGAAATGCTAATGTCACAGCAAGAGACTGCCCCTTTGGCGAGAACACATTGAACACAAACTGGAAGCTATGGCTACGTTTCTACATTTA
>JAOPHQ010003985.1:347500-375609 GCA_030340625.1 Merluccius polli
CTCCCTGTCTCGCCCTTTCTCTCTGTCTCTCTGTCTCTCTCTCTCTCTGTCTCTCTCTCTCTCTCTCTGTCTCTGTCTCTCTCTCTCTCTCTCTCTCTCTCTCTCCTCCCCCCTCGCTCCCTCTCACACACACTGTGTATAAAACATACTGTGTAATGTTTGAACATTTCAAACTAGTTCACACACACACACACACAACAAATTAATGTGCGTCCCAGAAACATCCAAACCTGCCTGTTAAATAGTTAATGAGCTGCTCTCTAATCTGACGGTAAAAACTTGTGACACAACGCATATCAAAACACATATTTGCACACGCAGTAAACAAACACTGGCCCTGGAGAGCCACAAACTAATATTTCATCATTCTTGGGAGATTGGAAAGGGGCTATTGCTCATAGTCCCTATCTATTAGGTATCTATTAGCATTATGTGGTCGGTTGGGATTTATTCAAGCCTTGCTCCTGCGGCAGGACTCTTCATGGAGCTCGTATATATATATATATATATATATATATATATGTAAAATGTAAAATTCCCTATGATTATGGGAGAATAAAATAATCACGATGCAGAAGTGGTACAACATCAGGGGAAGTGAATCGCCATCGGTGGGAATCGAGAAGGGGGGCTCATGCCATTGTCGTCATGACGACTCTACGTCACTCACACTGGTAGCGGCTGTTCTGGAACTTGGGGTCGTTGTCGTTCTGGTCGGCGATCACCACGGTGACCTGGCATATCCCGATGAGCGGCTCGTCCGCCTGGTCGGTGGCGGTCACGGAGAGGGTGAACTCCCGCTGGCGCTCGCGGTCGAAGCTGGTCGTACTGCTGACCACGCCTGGCACACACACACACACACACACGCGCACATGCACACACACATGCACACACACACAGACACACACACACACACGCACACACACACACACAACAGGGGTGAGATGTGTTGTCACCGTGAGGACAGCCACACACCAGGCATCAGCTTGATCAAATGAGGCTTACGTTACATTAAATTACTATATAATGCCTATGACTATATTCAATGTAATATATTATACAAAATCTTCCTCTATTTCCATAAGGTCACATTTTGATCTATGGTAATTGTTCATTGCCTCCTTCACATTTTGACATCTTTGTGACGCAGGACAGTGGCCAGACATATCAGATTACTCTAATGTTTAAGACTGCTACCATATCTGGTCATAAAAATACAGACAGCAATTCCCTAAAATAAACATTTACATGTTTCCTATATTTTCATGTCATCCAAGAAATAAAACATACTGTGTAATGTTTGAGCGTTTCAAACTAGTTCAACTTAAAAAATGTGGCAGATTTGTTTGTTTTTTGGCTATTTTGCTATGACACTTGCAAATTAGGTGTTGTTGGTGGAACCAATTAACAACTACAAAACAGTCCATAACTGGACACAAACATGCTGTTTACTCATTAACACATGATGTACATTGTAACATTACCCAGCAAAACCCCTGTGTCAAGGTTTAATTGTGTATAATTAGGTATCATTGTCTCTATCACTATCTCACCTGTATCATTATCTCACCTGTATCATTATCTCACCTGTGACATTATCTCAACTCTATCACTATTTCACCTGTATCATTATCTCTTCTGTATCATTATCTCACCTGTATCCTTATATCTGCTGTATCTCTCTTGTATCATTATCTCACGTCTATCCGTATCTCTGTTGTATCTCACCTGTATCCTTATCTCACCTGTATCATTATCTCACCTGTATCAGTATCTCACCTGTATCATTATCTCACCAGTATCATTATCTCACCTGTATCAATATCTCATCTGTATCCTTATATCTGCTGTATCTCTCTTGTATCATTATCTCACCTGTATCATTATCTCACCTGTATCCTTATCTCACCTGTATCAATATCTCACCTGTATCCTTATATCTGCTGTATCTCTCTTGTATCATTATCTCACGTGTATCCTTATCTCACCTGTATCAATATCTCACCTGTATCATTATCTCACCTGTATCTTTATCTCACGTGTATCCTTATCTCACCTGTATCAATATCTCACCTGTATCCTTATATCTGCTGTATCTCTCTTGTATCATTACCTCACGTGTATCCTTATCTCACCTGTATCAATTTCTCACCTGTATCAATATCTCACCTGTACCATTATCTCACCTGTATCATTATCTCACCTGTATCAATATCTCACCTGTACCATTATCTCACCTGTATCATTATCTCACCTGTATCATTATCTCACCTGTATCAGGGTCTATGTCGAACCCTGAGGCTCCACCCTCGTGGTGCATGATGCCGTACTTCACCTCCCCGTTCACCCCCATGTCAGCATCCACGGCGTGGACACGCAGGACGAAGGTCCCTGGGGGCTGGTTCTCCAGGACCACAGCATTCTGGCTGTAGTTCTGACACTGACAGAGGGGACACAGGCGGGTTATTGTGGGATGGATTGCGTGGGTAACTACAGGTTATGCTAGATTAGATTATGAATTCACTGATCGTGATGAATTCTTCCAACAGCAACACACACTCACACATGTACACTGCACTCTCTCTCTCTCTCTCTCTGTCTCTCTCGCAGACACGCACACGCACACACACACACACACACACTGAAGCACCTACCTCCTGAAAGAGGGGCTTGTTGTTGTTGATGTCATTGATGCCCACCACCACCTGTGCGGAGCTGCTGAGGGGGTACGGCCCCCCTGAAGCGTTGTCGTCAGTGGCGGTGATGTTCAGGACATACTGCGGGCCCCTCAGTCTGGGAGGGGGGCTCAGACGAAGGTTGATAATACCTGGAGTTACATAAGGGGGGGGGGGGGATAGGGAGGGAGGAAGAGGATGATGGGAGAGGGGGCGGAAAAGTGTGAGAGAGGGGGTGGGAGAAAAAGTGCGAGAGAGAGAGATGGAGGGGGGGTAAAATAGGGAGGAGAGAGAGAGAGATATGGGGTGGGGGATGAGAGAGGGGGAGAGAGAGAGAGGTTAGTGGACCGCTGGAGGCAGAAGAAGCCACCTGTCACTGGTTACCTTAATAATAGATTCATGGTGGAGATTCCTACCGAAGATGATTCTCTAGCAAGCATAGCGGATTTAGCAGATCTACTGTATCAAGTCCGACATATCACCTGGCTGTTGCTCATTATCCCCACTGCTATTTGGCCATAACTGCAGTCTCTGCTATCGTGGTCTGTGGTCTGCAGCTTTGATTATTCACATCCCCAGTGTTTTATTAAAGCAGAGCCACCGCATGCTGAAATTAAACCTGAGGACTGTAAGGATAATGATGCCAGTGGTTCAATTTTTGTTTAATTTTGGAGCCAATTAGAAACAGAAATAAAAATGCAGTTCCTCTTTTCCACCAGCGGTGGTGCTGTTCCATTGTGCAGTATGACTTTGGTGGTTGGTGCTGCTCCAACCACACTTCAAATAGTTTTAATTCAATATACACAGCCAATTAGCTGTAATCTCGAGAGCCAGAGAGCCTACCCTTCTGTAGCTGCCTATGAGTCACTCTGAGTGAGATAGCCGGCGCCACGACTGAAATGCTAATGTCCAAACTCATAGTACTCATTCTGGGAACAAAAAAACCCAACACGCAGCGTTTCCGCTGTGCAAATGTCCTGCGCTCCGCTATGCCTGCGACAGAACAAACGCAGGGGGGAAAAAATGCCAACAACAAATTGCTTGTGTGGCTTCATAAAGAGAGGCGGGGAGGGGAGAGGAAAACACATCTACATGAAAATGCTTTTCAGAGCTTTGAAGTGACAAAGCAGAACGGCAGAGCGAGCCAAAGGCCATAGAGAGAGAGAGAGAGAGAGAGAGAGAGAGAGAGAGAGAGAGAGAGAGAGAGCGATAGGGGGAGAGAGAGAGACTAATATATCATTTATGTGCAAATGTTCATGTTTATATCTGTGTGAATTTGTGCGAGGTGTGTCTAACATACTTTTGTGCGACTGTGTGTGTGTTCATGTGAGGACTTGTTTGTTTGTGTGTGTGTGTGTGTGCGTGTGTGTGTGTTTGTGAATAAGCACAGCAGTGCATGCTGGGTGATAAGGGAGACAGAGGCTTAAGCTTTAGCTGGTGTTCCCTGTTCTCAGGAGTGAGAGAAAGAGAGAGAGAGAGAGAGAGAGAGAGAGAGAGAGAGAGAGAGAGAGAGAGAGAGAGAGAGAGGAGGAGGACGAGAGAGTGCTCTTGTAAACAGATGATAACAGTAGGGTTTTGTGGTTTTATGGTGGCGGTAGAGTGTGTGTGTGTGTGTGTGTGTCTGTCTGTCTGTCCATGTGTGTCTGTGTGTGTCTGTGTTTGTCTATATGTGTGTTTTGGTGTGTGTATTTGTTTTTAGGGGTGTGGAGGAGGGTACAAACACACACACACACACACACACACACAGATAAACCTGCCAAACATGACTAGACTAGACACACACACACACACACACACCACACACACCACACACACACACACACACACACACACACACACACACACACACACACACACACACACACACACACACACACACACACACACACACACACACACACACACACAGCTACTCGTGGAGTAATCCTCCAATACTTGTTTGTGGGCAAAGCTTTGTATCCTTTGGGGATACAAAAAATAACAACATATACACATGCTTGTGTGTGTGTACACTAATGCAACCTTCCTCACTGATGCTTGACCAGAGTCATCTTCTCCTCACTTCCTCCCTATATCTTTCTGTCTGTCCACGTGTTTAACTGTCATCCTCTCTCACTTTCTCGCTCTCTCCCTCCCCCATCTGCTCTCTTAACTCTCCTCTCCTATCCCACCCTCTCCTCCTCTCTTCCTGCCTACTCCTCCATCTTGGGTCTAATATATATATATACTGTATATATACACTTTCACTTAACATTCCACTTCAGATTCTATCCTATTTTTATTTATTTCTATATTTCTTACTGTCATATTTTTACTCTTATTGCGTACGTTTGCTCTTTTTTAGCTTCATACCTACTACGTAGATGACATGTGCCTTGTCTTAAAGTGATGGACAACAGGATCTAAATACGTTAAAATAACCCTAACATATCACAGAGGGGTGTATCCACTTCACACCTACCGAATATCTTGTCAGGAAAATGTCAAAAAGTATATTAATATACATCTCAAAGTCAGCTAAAAAACTCGATTGTAGGGGTGTGGTCTGGATCCCAGCTCCCCCATCACTGTTTTGTTTAGCTCGTACTTCCTCAAAGTCTGAAACGCCATCAGTAGACACCGTCGCCATAATGGGAGTGGCCACATGAGTGCGGCAATTGGTCACCCCCCCGACCACGTAGTCATTATGTGAGATTGCGATGGATCATCTTCTGATGCTTAAAGTAAATGATAGGATTTCTGTTGGCCATCACTTTTAAGAATTTCTCTGCTCAGAATGTTTTACTTTTTGCAGAAGTTTTACTGTGCATTTGATAAAAACAACTCTTTCATCTTGAATTCCCCCCTCTCTCCTCCTCCTCCTCCTCCTCCTCCTCCTCCTCCTCCTCCCATGACTCACCCTTCTGGTTGTCCAGTTGGAAGTTGCTGTCCTCGTTGCCGCCGGTGATGGCGTAAGAGACGGCGTCTCCGTCGGGGTCCTTGGCGTGCACGATGGCCACCAGGGTCTCGGGCCCCGCGTCCTCACTCAGGAAGGTCTTGTAGCTGGAGAGGAGGAGGAAGAGGCAGAGAGAGGGGAGAGAGAGAGAGAGAGAGAGAGAGAGAGAGAGAGAGAGAGAGAGAGAGAGAGAGAGAGAGAGAGAGAGAGGAAGAGGGGAGAGAGTAAAGGAAGGGGGGAGGGGGGGGGGGGGTAGAGGAGGGGAGATGGAAGGGGTGGGGGGAGAGGAGGGGAGAAGGAGGGGGTGGGGGGAGAGGAGAAACAAGAGGAGGAGGGGAGGGGGGAGAGGGGAGGAGGGTAGAGGAGACGAGATGAGGAGAGAGGAAAGGACATTACATATTAACAACAAACAAGATTTAAATATATACAGTACACAAGCATCAAGCAATCTCTCTCTCACACACACACACACACATGCACGCACGCACGCACACACACACACACACACACACACACACACACACACACACACACACACACACAATTGCATACGCACATAAACCATTCAGACTAAGACACACACACACACACACACAGAACATAAAGCAATATACATTTCATTAGTGTGCCTATGTGAGTTTGTGTGTGACCATTCCCTCTTTACTGTCTTCCAGGACATGTTTATGTGCACTTATATAGCATATGCTTCCGTACACGTGTCCACGCTGTTAAATGGCCATCTCTGCTCTGGGCTATCTTTCTCCGCTAAATGCCACCACCCAACCGCTGCACCGCCCCCAGTAGACCAGTAGAGACAAGCAAAGAGACACACTGGGAGCTAATCCTGCCTCTGGTGGGAGGTTATTAACATGATTTACATGATAATGATGCTGTACTGGGACTCCCAATACTGCAGGGAAGATGTCTCATAAACCACTGCTGAGAGGAGGGGGGTGGGATGGGATGTGAGAGGAGAGAAAGGGCGGAGCGGGGGGGGGGGGGGGGGGGGGTGAGGGTAGATGGAGTGGGGAGAGACGGAGGTGGGGGGGATGGAGAGGATGGTAGAGGAGAGGAGAGGAAGGGGGAGAGGAGAGGAAAGGACAGGAGAAATGAGGAAAAAGTAAGGTGTTGCAGTGAGAGAAACAGGGAACTTGTGGAGTGGAAGTGAATTATTATTTTTTTAATACAGATATGTCAGGGCACAGGAACAGTGTGAACACTGTTTTTATAAAACATCACAGGGGATACTAAGATTCAAATTAATAAGCTCTCCAAGAAGGGAGACAGGTAATTGGAAAGCTAAAACAGCTAAAAGTTACAAGCTAAAACATAAATAAACAAAGACAGAACAGACAAATAGGTCAGCAGACAGATACATATACAGCTACAGAGACAGACAGACAGACAGACAGACAGGTAGACCTACATATGCTGTGAGAAGACGGGTGCCTCATCATTGATGTTGGCCATTCGGATCCGGATGGAGGCGGTTCCTGTGCGGGCGTGACTTCCTGCGTCCACGGCGACCACGACAAACTCATACATGTGATTGGGCCGCTCATAGTCCAGCCTCCTACTGGGGCTGACCACGCCCCTGGAAGTGATGTCAAAGTCAGGACTGTGGATGAAGTAGGACAGCTCTGAGTTCAGCCCTGTGTCACAGTCCCTGGCAAGAACTAGAGGAGATGATGAGAGAGGAGAGGAGAGGAGAGGAGAGGAGAGGAGAGGAGAGAAGAGGAGAGGAGAGGAGAGGAGAGGAGAGAGAAGCGGAGATGATGAGAAGAAGAGAGGAGTGAGAGAGGAGAGGACAGAGGCGAAGAGGAGAGGCGGAGAGGAGGAGATGAGAGAAAGGATAAGAGAGGAGAGAACAGGAAATGAGGGGAGAATCATTAATATTTTTTGAGAGTTTCATATCGTTTTTTTATTATTCTCAAGCATAACAATACAAAAAATGATGCTATAGATTAAAAAAATGTCTGTGTGTGTCTGTATATGCGTGTGCCCCTTCATCACCCATCCGTGCGAAGGGCTTAAACATGCAAGAGTGCGACAACCGGCGCTTCGATGGTACATGCGTGAGGGCCGCCCCCGCGAGGACACCTCCAACCCAGCAAGGCCTCTTTCCGCGTCTGACCACGACCCATGGTGTGGTGTGCTTATATATTCTTTTTATATTTTATTTTATTTTATTTGCGAGTGGTGTGCTGAAATTTGATGAGATTTTTGTCTTCTTTCATTTGTGTGCATATTTGTGTGGCTCATATTTCAGTTTAATCTCATACTGCGTCTTGCATTTGAAATATGTTTGTTTTCAGTTTTTTTATTTGTGCTGAAATATTTCTTGACATTTTTTTATTTTACCTTCTTCTATTTGCTGTTTATTTGCTCATCTTTTTTGTGAGTTTAATCTCAAGCTGCGTCTCTAGCCCATTAGGAATGCCAAGTTTAGTATATTATGCCCCGGACAGATAAATAATATAATAAGAAAGACCTACATTGTTAAGTAGGAGATAAGGATATAGGCCTAATAATAAGGGCAACAATGACATTAATAACGTTTTTAATTATATAATTATAGGAACGAACAAATAATAACAAGTCAAGCTGTTGAGAACGTGGCGATGCGTCTCAGACACAATAACGCACACGTTATTGTATTTAGTGGCCTATATATTGTACAATTTGAGACATTTGTTTGAGAGGCATTTAATATATTTGGTATACTTCATATATTGTAAATAATATAACACATCTACTTCACACTTCTCACTTCTGCGGACTTCGCTTCACAAAACCGCAGGCTTCACCGTCGCCTTCGCCTTCGCCGTCACCTTCGCTGTCGCCTTCGCTGTCACCTTCATCGCGTCTTTTTTATCTCACTTTTCTCCTGCCAGTCGTACTGAGTGGATTCATGTGCCCTTGTGCGTGTGTGTGTGTGTGTGTGTGTGTGTGTGTGTGTGTGTGTGTGTGTGTGTGTGTATGTGTGTGTTTGTGTGTATGTGTGTGTTTGTGTGTGTGTGTGTGTGTGTGTGTGTGTGTTACCTTGCAGTAAGGAGGTTCCCGGAGCTGTGCTCTCAGGTATGTTGTCTCTGCTGTAGATGGAGTGGAGGAACTCTGGCGTGCAGTCGTTTTCATCCGTGATGTGAACCACCACCTGGGGAGAGAGACACAGAGAGAGAGACAGAGAGAGAGAGAGAGAGAGAGAGAGACACACAGAGAGAGAGACAGAGAGAGAGAGAGAGACACACACACACACAGAGAGACAGAGAGAGAGAGAGAGAGAGAGAGAGAGAGAGAGAGAGAGAGAGAGAAAGGGACCCAGTTATCGTGATAGAGAGAGAGATGGTGGGGGTGGAGGGTGGTTGAAGAGTAATGGAGAGACAGAGCATGTCCATTTGTTCTGATCTGTTAGGGGTTTAACAGCCTGCGTTGGGGTGGGAATGAAGTTAGGATGGAGCCAATAGGAACAGAGTAAATGGATTGATGAAGTCAATCCATTTATCAATTCATTTATCAATCACATGCTTCATGAGTCTACAGAACCGCCTCCAGCGTTATATGTGTGTGTGTGTGTGTGTGTGTGTGTGTGTCTGTATGTGTGCGTGCGTGCGTGCGTGCGTGCGTGCGTGTGTGTGTGTGTGTGTGTGTGTGTGTGTGTGAGTGATTAAGTGGGTGTGTGAGTGAGTGGGCGACTGAGTGACCTTAACTAGCTGCCAAGTCAAGATGGCTACCCTGGATGTTGCTTAAATCCATTCTAGTTTCCAGCTTCTTTGTTTGAATAGTGTAAAAATGATAAATTCAGTTTCTTACCAGAAACCTTGCAACCAGAAAACTTTTCAATAATGAACCCCCTTTTGCTTGCATCAACGGCTACTTCTCGTTAGCAGGCAGGTGCTATTCCTGCTATATAGGAGCCAAGGCGCTAAGTGTATTTCTACCTGGGAACTGTTAGCATGTCGTTGCGCCACTTAGCAAGCGATAGCAGGACAGATGGCTAGCTGTCCTCAGGGACATGCGGTGACTTACACACACACGCACACACGCACACACACACACACACACACACACACACACACACACACACACACACACACACACACACACACACACACACACACACGCGCACACACACACACACACACACACAAAACACACAACATTATCAAGACAAATGCCACCTGCTCAACAAGAGGAAACCAATCTCAATTTCGTCTCACTCACGTCTCTCTCGCCTCCCAGAGATCGAGACCAAATCCATCCCTACTCTCCCCCCAAATTCTGCCCGGCCCCCCCCCCCCCCCACCGCCACCATCACCACCACACACACACACCTGACCCACTGGAGCTGATCCGTAAAGCTATTCTCCATGCCTCTAAGCCCTGGAATAAACACAGAGCGCAGACCCAGACGGCCGTACAGCTGCAGCACAGACGGCCTGTCCAGAAACACACACACCGTCGTCCACACAGCAAGATCTGCCCGCCACTAATGGACTATAGTCTCTGTGGAAGTGTGCTTGTTTAACAAAGTATGCGGGATATTTATACAGTTTATACATTGAAGATAACATGTAACAAACTAGCGGTGATAAAGCAGTGATATAGTTTAGAGTACGACACACACACACACACACACACACACACACAAACATCCCATCCCTTTTCTATGAAAGGTGTGTGTGTGTGTGTGTGTGTGTGTGGTACTCTAAATTATATCACTGCTTCATCACTGCTAGTTTTTTATGCGTCATCTTCAATGTATAAATTGTAGCCTACAGCTATCCAGCATTACGGTACTGGACCAATTCGGAAGATATTGTCAGTCTAGTATTTGTTTGGCTGCGGTCAGAATGACTATAATTGCATAACATTTGGGTTTCTATGGTTTTCCTTGAGGGATGCATGACCTATCCCAAGGACATGACAAACACCATGCACAGATGGATTATTAAATGTCAGGAGGAAAAAAACTGAAATGTTTTCAAGCTGTGAGTTTACAGCACATATACAGGTCATCTTCAACATCATCAAACTATTATTATTATTCGTCTTAGTAGTATTACATATTACATAACATGGAATTTGTTTTTTTAAGTAATTCCACTTTGTTTAATGGTGTAAAGACATTTGTCCAGACAATACAATTCTTCCCTATTTGTATTTGTATTGAACCTTTGAAAACAATTCTGCCAATCACCTGCTGTGTGCGTTTCAGATGTGTGTGTGAGTCATATGTATGTGAGTCGTATGTGAGTCAGAAGATGCGTGTGTTTCTGATAAGCATGTGTGTGTGCGTGTGTCTGTTTCAGATGTGTGTGTCACATGCATGTGAGTCAGATGCGTCCAATCAGCGTGTGTGCGTGTGTGTGTGTCAGTGCACACACACTGTTTGTTTGTATGTGTGTGCGTGTGTGTTTGTGAGCATGTGTGAGTGTGCGTGTGTGTGTGTGTGTGTGTGTGTGTGTGCAGTCAGTGCACACACAAAATCTCACCTCAGCCACCCCGCTGAGTCCAGTGTCAGGCTCGGAGGCGCGGACCTGCAGGCTGTGCAGGGTGTGTCCGCCCTCGTAGTCCACCGGCCGGGTCAGGCTGAGGGCTCCGCTCTCCTGGTTGATACTGAACAGGTTCCCAGGGTTCACCAGCAGCATGTAGGACAGGCTCTTCTTCTGAAAGGAGATGGCCTGGACCATGGCAACCCTGCAGATGCGCACACCAACATGCACACACACACACACACACACACACACACACACACACACACACACACAGACGCACACACACACACACACGCATGCGCACACACGCACACACACACACACACACACACACACACAGGGATGTGGGTGTAGAAAAACACATACTTCTGTTATTTTGTACATTGAATCCATGACTAATGTTGCATTGGCAGAGACCCGGTTTACCATCAGACCACGTAATACATTTGGTTCTTTCCTGTTTGTATTTAAAATGAATCTTTGAAAAAGTGGTTTTCTAAAATCAAATGTAATTTTAATGTTCATGTGATAATCCTGAAATAATAATAATACTAAACTAACAAATCTGAAGGGTTAAGCCTGTTACAACTAGGCTCAGTGATCACAACAAAGATGGGAGTCCACACATGAAGTTATGTAACTATAAAGTAACCCTGTAGATATATGTGAGGTGACATCTGAAGAACGGCAGTTGTGGGGCAGTTGAGTATGTTCAGTAAGCTTACGGCGCATTCTCAGAAATTCTTGCTAATCTAGTATCCACCATTTACATTTCCTGCGGACACAAAATCCACATACTATGCAGTTGGAACGCACTACATACTCAATTTAACATCACACTTAGTATGAATGGTACGTCAGTATGCGATTCCGAACACAGCCACAGCCTGGTTGAAGTGGTTCATGTTATGAAGCCTGCGGGCCAAACCTGCACAGGTACACCACATCAGCTAATGACCCTCTCAGCTCTGCCCACTGGCTCCCTGCACCAGATAGGCAGACATCAGGAGCACCAGCAGACAGAGCAGGTTGTCACCATAACACATTGTTTTAAACCCATTTTTTAAAATATTTGTTATATCCACTCTTAAATACTATGTTTTAATATATCACAACAAATTTCACCCAGATTGTTAAATGCAAGAGATCGGTTTTATACTGTGTAGCAATCAGGACGTATCACACAGCAGGTTTTAAATTGTAGTCATTTTAACCAATAATACACCAGCTCATATGTATTATTAGCTCTTCTTCCTCCGAGCTGTGTGGGCTCAGCTGCTCATCCTGATTGGCTGTAATAAAGAGCTGACATCATCTTTGACCCTCCGGTGTTGGACAGATGGACAGCAGCAGTTTAAAACCCGTCCATTGCAGAGGTCAGTGAACAGGTGACAAAAGATGGTATTTAGAAGATGGTAGAGATTTTATGAAATATAGAATATAGCGTGGATAGCAGATGTGAGCTGGCCGTTAAGTTCAGCTTTTAAACCCCCATAGTCCCAAGAGTCGCTGTCTAAATGAAGTAAACATCACACTACATACCTGCTTAGCTAATTAGCCACCCACACACACATATACACACACACACACACACACAAACACACTCACACACATACACACACACACACACACACACACACACAGCTCAAGGTGGCAGGGTACTTGGATATTAATACAATGTGCTTTGCGCCAGCACCCCTGAGGGAGATAGGTCACACACACACACACATACACACACACACACACACACACACACACACACACACACACACACACACACACACACACACACACACACATACACACACACACGCACTTTTCCCCTTCATGTTTATCCAGACCTCGCTTTTAATAAATATTTGAATTTGCCACACTTTCAAATTCTCAGCCTCAGGCCTGATTCATGCATCTGTGCCCCCCAACCCCCACAGCCCCCCTACTGCCACCCACTCCCCCCACCCCCTCCACCCTCTCTCTGCTCACCCCCCTCCCCCCTTATTCCTATTCTTCTTCTTTCATCTCCGGGGGGCCCATCTTTTTATGCATCACATGGCATGTAATGCCAGGGAGTCCACGCGCGCACACACACGAATACACACATACACACACATGCACGCACACATGCACGCACGCACACACACACACACACACACACACACACACACACACACACACACACACACACACATATAACGACACAAACTAACAACACATACATCAACATATAATTAGACCTTCAGAGACACTGCAGGAAAATGCAGTGACCGCACACATGCACACACATCCTCTCACACTCACACACACACTCACGCCCCCCCCCCCCCCCCCCCCCCCCACACACACACACACACACACAGTGTTGTAACTCACGCTTGTCCTACGGGGGTGTTCTCGGCCACCTTCAGGTTGTACGTGAAGTTTGTGAACTGGGGGGCCCGGAACCCGGCCAAGATGGCCACCGAGGCAATGGGTCCCATCCGGCCCCGCCCATCCAGCACCTGGACCCTCAGCAGGTACTCCCTGCTGGGGGTCAAAGGTCGGCCGGTGGTCCTGACCTCTCCAGAGCTGCGGTCCACCTGGAAGCACTCCTCCCCACCTGAGGAACCCCGAAAAGACAGTCAGTGTGTGTGTGTGTGTGTGTGAGTGTGTGTGTCACTGTGCTAGTGTCTGTAAAAGGGCAGCTGTGCACCCAAAGGAAAGAGGAGAGGGATTATTTTAGCATCTTAGCCAGTAGCATCTTAGTAGCACATCACTACTGGCTAACTAGCAAGAGAGATACAGAGAGAGAGAGAGAGAGAGAGAGAGAGACAGACAGAGACAGAGAGAGAGACAGAGACAGAGACAGAGAGAAAGAGACAGAGAGACAGAGAAAGACAGAGATAGACAGAGATAGAGGGAGGGAGGGAGGGAGGGAGGGAGGGAGGGAGGGAGGGAGGGAGGGAGGGAGGGAGGGAGGGAGGGGAAAAGGGATGTGGCTCTCCCACAGCCGCGGTACCCAGAGGATGAAGCAACTTATAGGTAGACTTGAGTCATCTTACCTGATAGTACTTGGTAATGATGGCACTGACTTAGTTCTTTTCTCACCATTTTCAATCCACAATCCCATAAAAATGCTTTTCTTGGAGAAGTGGTAACTTCACATGTATTGTAGGTTTATTGCAAGTACACACTGGTCCCAAAGTGCCAAATATCTATCTTTATCTAGATACCATAGTACAGTTTGTGGATCAATACTTTGCGTTGAATTTACAGTCATCGTAAATCCATGAGTTCGGCTCTGTTTTTTATTGTATTTAATACTCTTTTATTCTTTGCTCTCCTCTGATTGCAACCTCCCAACATCTCCCTGGAGTCTACAGGAGTTATTCACCACCTTCATTCTTAATATCTGCTATCCTGCTAGCCTAGTATTGCAGCTATCCGGGTCTCTGACAGGCCCGGTGGAAACAAGGTGAGCCTGTTGTCTGAGACAGTCTACTGTGGCTGGTCTCTCAGTGGGAGCGTTTTATACACTGGGATGAGGAACACGAGGAAGAGGAGGATGACCAGGATGATGAGGAAGTGAATAGTGAGATAAGAGTTGAGGACGCTGAGGCTGGGCAAGAACCAGCCTGGCCTGATGTCATAGATGGTTGTTACACAGACAATACACGTCAATGCATTGTAATGGGTTTGTAGTGAAGTGTATTTGCCGCCTGGTTTCGTCTGTGATTTAGCATTCTGGTGTGATGACGTCACTGTGTTGTAGTTCACCGTCCATTCGTTCATTCAATTATGTCATTGGTCGCAAAAGGGTTGAAGGTCAGCAACTGACTTACATGCAACAGCTGTTAGTTTCAGTGAAAAGCTCAACAGAGCATCAGACGAGCAGCGCCGATGGTGTTGTGGTGAATATTTCTGACTGTACCCAGAGCGCGTTATATATTGGCCTGGAATTAAAAACAGCGTGCTAATGCATGTTATTGGATTCTTTTTTGGCACACATGTCCCACTACCCCCCATGGAGACCCTCAGCTCTCCACGTCTTTCAAAGAGCCTAAAATATATCTCCTGCTCGTCTTCAGCCCACCCACTCTCCCTTCGCCCTCCCTTCATCTCTACCGCAATCATCTACATACCTGTATCCATTCTCTGTCTCTATTCTGCTTTCTTTATCTTCATCTCTCTCTCATTCCTCCCTTACCCCTCTCTCTCTCTCTCTCTCTTACCTCCAGAGTGTTATTACCCCAAGGGAATGATTAGCAGTGTGTCTTTGTGCTTTTTATCATTGCTTGCTAACACAAACGCAACCCCCCCCCCCACACCTCAACATGTCTGTGTGTATGTGTGTGTTTTGTGTTTGTGTGTGTTGGTAGGTACGTGTGTATGGCTGTGTGCCTTTTACGATCTTTACTTAACCATGACAAATGTTTGGAAACCAAGATGTCCAACGTCTTGGTTTCCGCCTGGAGATTAAATAAATGACGCCCACATTCGGTCACGCTAATTGAGAGAGCGCAAATTGAAAATAATTAACTGAAAATAAATTTGGCACATGGAAAATAAATGTGGTGCTTGAAAATGAATTTGGCACTGTACTTCAAATTTCTTGAATGTTTCATTAATGTTTAATGTAAGTAAATGGAGCGTAAACTCGCTGAACGTAACCAAGTGTCCATACATGCATACTTCCGTCTTCTCTATCTCTCTATGGACACTGCAAATGGTGCTATGTTAACTGTTGCGTACATGTTCACCACTAAAATGCACTGGGTGGCATACAAGGTTGTCTTGTATGAAGTCAGTAGAAGCCATTTGTAGATTTTATAGTTTTTTTGTTGAAACTGAATCAATCTTTTACATGTTTTACTCGTACAAAACCTTTCATGAGGTCCAGTGAACAACATCATAGTTGTGTCTACACACAGCCCAGAGACACCACTAACTGGCTCAACTGTCACAAAATGTGTCCATTTCTGTAACCTCTGGCTAGTTTGCCGACACCCTGCCTTATGGTATAGTTTATTGTCATTTGTTCTAGAAACACAGATTGTAAACAATGGTTTATTGACTGTTTATTGTCATCATTGAAGAATAATTTATTTTGATTATAACATAATATAGTGCCCTCTGGTGGTCAAACATGAATTAATGCAACTTTATGTTTGTTAAATCAGACTACAATTGACTAGCAACACTCCTTCCACTTATAATGGCAAGACTTTTACTGACATTTAAAGACTATTCACTTCACTGCTTACCCTCTACAAGGAGGAACTGGGCATGTCCCTGGGTTCCCTCCCGTTGCCGAGCAGAAAGACGGTAAACCACCAAGCCAGGGGGGGCGTCTGGTCCCACAGCTGCCAGATACGGAGAGGGGTACATGGCCCACTGCAGGTCAGCCTGACTGGGCATGCTCAGTGCCAGACGACATAGGTACCAGTCATCTCCTGGAGGGGGGAAAAGACGAAATAGAGAAAGGGTAGACAGAGACGGACAGAGTTAGGTATTCATTACATTTAATTGGTTTGATTCATTTAAAAGACACATAGAAACGATCCCATATAACAGAAATCAGAGCAATGGAAAAAAGTTCTGGTCTAGAGCTATAGGTAAAGGCCTTGTCAAAATATCCACATGTATTCTAGCAACCATCCATCCATCCATCCATCCATCCATCGTATCATTCAAATCCTATTGGCCAGGGGGCAGCCATTTTTCAAAGCCTTCCCATTTGTCACCTCAATTCTCAAGTGCACCTGGACATCCGCAGGAGCAGGTCTCCCGGGATCTTATCTGCAGCTTGTGACAAATGACCTCTCAGTGAGATTACTGATGGCCTCCCCCTAAATAACCTAAATTCTTCTGAGCTGGGAATGAGCGATGCTGCGGCTATAGCGCCGTGGTTACGACACGCACAGGACAACGCACACTAGCCCAAATGTGTGCAGCCATCAGACCAGATGACATTTCTGTACAACATCCATCATGTCCTCCCACTGATCATCTCCACGGCGACAGCGGGGGATAGAATGGGGGGGGGGGGGGGGGCAGGGGTTGGGGAGTGGGATGGGAGGGTGTGTGTGTGTGTGTGTTGTACATTCAGAGGCTGAGTGGCATATGGACACCATTGCACACATCACGAATGGCTGTCCAATATACTGTATAAGGGCATTGATAACCATGTCAAGTCTGGAGAACTGACTCTGTTTACATGTAATCCTGTATAACGGTGAGGTGGTTTAACAACAGTGCTCAGGACACACTTAAACATCCCAAACACACCTGACATTGTTCTGACAATGGTCAAGTAGAGGTGTTTGTTATAGAGGTAGGCGGCCCATATGACCTGTACATGGACCATGTATACAACAGCAAGTACCAGCCTCTAGCCACATGCAGCCGCATACGCTATAGGTGTAAAATGATAGCTCTTCTATTCGGCAGCCTGGGACATGAACACCAGCTAGATATATAAAAAAAAAACACTTTCAAAAGATCAAAATCTAACAGCCAGACACGGCAGCTTCCAAAACCCCCAGTCAGAAAATACCGAGTGAGAGAGAGATGGAGAGAGAGAGATACGAGGATAAGAGGAATACAAAAACAACAGAGGGGGAGAAGGGGGAGATGTGGAGGGATGCAGGGAGGCAACTTGCGACTCTGTTACTCTGTTTCCGATCTTTAGTCCGTCGTTTCTTCTTCCTACACCGACTGTCTGCTCCTCTCTTCCTCTCCTTCACCTCCTCTCTCCTCTCCCTTGCCTTTCCTTCCGTTTACCCGACCCTCTTCCTTTTCGTCCACGGCTTACCATCTGTCCTCTTTTCCTCCTCACCTTCACCTCTTCTGTATTCTCTCTCTTTCTTTTCATTTAAGTCAAGTCAAGTCAAGCTTTATTTATATCGCACATTTCATACACAGGGCAACACAATGTGCTTTACATGAGCTAACAATATAATCCAAATACAAGTGCAAGTGCAGACTATATATATGCATATCAACAGTTGTTTGTGCAATTATACAAAGAATCATTGCAGAATATACAAATCTCACAATATCCAAAACACACACACACACTTCTTCTTCTTCTTCTTCTTCTTCTTCTTCTTCTTCTTCTTCTTCTTCTTCTTCTTCTTCTTCTTCTTCTTCTTCTTCTTCTTCTTCTTCTTCTTCTTCTTCTTCTTCTTCTTCTTCTTCTCGTTCTCCTCCTCGTTCTCCTCCTCGTTCTCCTCCTCGTTCTCCTCCTCGTTCTCCTCCTCCTCCTCCTCCTCCTCCTCCTCCTCTCGCCACCCCCTTTCGTCTCTTCTCTTCTTCTGTGCTGTTTAATCAGTGAAGAGGCAGCGTGACTCGGAGGGCGGTAGAGCAGCTAATGTACATCAGCCAGGTCAAGCTTGGAGTTTCGCCCTTTTTTTTTAAGGCTACAATAACCATAAAGCAGGACCCAAGGCTAGTTATAAAAAAATAAAACACACACACACACACGCACACACATTTTTGCATATTACACTTTAACATGTGAGAAAAAACATCTCCCGGGGCGTTGTGCCACGGCATGTAGGAAATTAAATTCTCTCCCTTATTACAATAAACACGGATACAGAGTCATAATGCTGTGTTCGGTGAGCTGAAGCTAGAAAATATATATATATATATATATATTTTAATGAAGGCCAAAGACTGTGTGCTTGTTTAGAAGAGGAGACAAAACCCACTCACAGGAAAACATAGCTGAGCTTGTCAACTGTGGAGCGAGAGAAAGGCCTCTCGTATAACAAAAGGTCTCATCTGCCCACACACTTTAACTGCCTGTAACAAGGAAGGAAATTACACACACACACACACACACACACAGGCATGCACGCACACACACTCTTAAACCGTATATAATACACAATAGTGCTATATAGGCCAATAACATGATTTGGTAGAATTTAATTAATCTGTTGCTTATTGCAATTTTGTTTTTCATATTTAACCACGTTCCATTACACCTTACTTCACAGATATTTTGAAAAGTCTTAAAGTGTCAAAACACTTAAAATGTGCTCAATAATTCAATGATAACTTCACCTTCTGAACTTTTCTAACATTATTTTTATTATAATTGCTCTATTTATATCTCCACCAGTTGGGGCATAAGAATCACATTACAGTTACCACACATGAATTGGGATTATATTTAGTTTTAATTGATACTGTTTGTGATGCATGTGAAGTAAAGGTGTCCGTTAAGTAATGTCATGTGTGGTGTCTTAAAACCTGCAAACAGAGAAATAAGTTTCAAAGATGAAATGCTCTTCATAGGGTTGTATAAATGTTCCAACTGAAATCCATCATAAAACACGTTTATCCCCTCATTCGGATGTTAATGTGCACAGTTACGTAAAAACACAACGGAGAACGCAAGGTGAATAGTTAGCTTTGTTTTATGCTAAGCCTGCTTTTCGTCTTTTCTTTTTTGCTTTCCCTAATTAAAAATATGTTTATTTGTTTGTGAGTTTTTTTTGGTTTTGTCTTTGATTCACAGCGTATCGAGGCCACCGCGCCGTGTGACAGCCAGGAGAAGACAGACACACAATGAGCAGAGCTATTTCTTCCCTCGCCAACAAGTTTGAGTTCAGCACTGTGTGGAAAGAGAGAGAGAGAGAGAGAGAAAGAGAGGAGAGAGAGGGGAGAGAGGAGAGAGAGAGGAGAGAGAGAGGAGAAGCATCAAGCCAAGCAGGGAGAGGAGAGGTTGTTGTGCTTCATAAATAACCTACACGGTTCACAAAAAGCCTCAATTAGGGCAGCAAGGGAACACGAGAGGCGAGGAAATTCAGTTATTCTGCGAACCCACGCGGTTTTGTTTTAAACCACTGGGGAAAACATAGTAATGAGCTCACTACTAGCATGGATGCATGTATTTATGAAATATCATATTTATTAAATATATTTATGAAATGTGCTCAAGTTGGAGGGATGGACTGTCAAGTTTGACATTTGACCTCTGAGTGTGTGTGTGTGTGTGTGTGTGTGTGTGTGTGAAAAGAGGTTGAATGATTTAAAAGCTGACGGCAGATTTCAACAAAAGTTTCCATTTTGGACATTATCAGAACCACATTTCCAGTCATTACGATATGTCTAAGTGCATTGAGGGGAACTAGTGGACCTATCTCAGTGTGAGGGTTTGACCCAGCCCATACTGGGAGGGGAGTAATGCAGAACCAAGCCAGTCCTGCAGGTTCAGGTCCATCTGGACCAGCCATAGAGCCAGAGGACAGTTCTCTGCTCCACCCCTAATTAAACAGGCTTATGGACTGGCCTACTTTATCCCTCAACACACACACACACACACACACACACACACACACACACACACACACACACACACACACACACACACACACACACACACACACACACACACACACAGGTTGGTGGGGGGTGGTGTCTGTCTTCTCTGCGGTGCTGAGCTGATGATGTAAATGCATGTAAACCCAGCAGCCGGTGAACACATGAAGGACTCCTCCTGTTGTCTGCCGCTGAGCAGCCACACAACACACTACACAATACACACCACTACACACTACACAACACACCACACGACATACTACACAACCCACCACATAACACACTATAACAACACCTCAGGGAGACACTAAATACACAATCACAATCTGCTGTGGAGAACGTGTGTGTGTGTGTTTGTTTATTTGTTTGTGTGTGTGTGTGTGTGTGTGTGCGTGTTTGTGTGTGTGAGAGTCACGTGTAATTTATTGTGTTTAATTGTGTGTGAATTTGTGTCGACTGAATTATTTAAGTCTTTGTTTTGTTTCTGTGTCACTGTCGGTCTTAGGCAAGACGACCCGCCTAAGATGATATAACAATAGATGATGTATACAGATGTAATATGTTTAATTTCAGTAAGTGGATGCTCGTCTGTATCTAAACAAACAGGTTGAAATGTCCAACTCAATGACTCAATGACTGGGAATACAAACCTTGTAAAAATCATTGTTATTTTTAAATTGTCACACTATCTCTCAGGTCCTCGCAACTCGCATGTTTAATACATTTTCCATCATATTGTGGATGCTCTAAATCTTAACAAAGTCAAAAGCCCACCTAATAGAGATCCACTATAAAAATACCCAAATGTCCACAGTCTACCTGTAGGCATCCTTGAGCGAGATGCCTAAGATTAATGACATGTATCCAAATAAATTCACTGTAGGTGGCTGTGGATAAAAGCGTCTCTCCTAAATGACAAACTAATAAAAGTAAAAATATCTTCTATGGAACTCAATGACTGAGTGCTAACCCTGAACACATGCTCCACAACGAAGGAAACTTCTGCTAGTTTAAAATATGACACATAACTCACAAACTAGGTCTCGGCCCCCACCGGACCCAAGGCCCGGGGGGCTGCCGCGCTCTGCCTGACCACAAATATCATTTTTCAGTGCATGTGAAGGACCCCCAGATGCCCACAAGTGTGTGGGTGAGGCAGACCACCCTCCTCAACATGGAAACTCAATTAGAACCATGGCTGTGTTTGTGTGTGTGTGTGTGTGTGTGTGTGTGCACGTGTGTGTGTGCGTGCATGCATGCATGTGTGAATGTCTACATGTGTATCTTTTTGCATGTATACTGGGTGTAAATGCATGGACATAGGGATAAAACGCATGCGGAGGGTATACTTGTGTATTGCATGCATCCATGATTTAGGCGCTATTGACCTGTTCTTCCCACTCCAAGTCGACATGCATTTCAAAGACGCACATCCTAAAGTGCATGTGAGAGGTTGAGTTGAATGGATTGGATCTGTGTTTTAGGAGACATCTAGCATGAGAGAAGACAACAGAACAGAGTAGAGCCACGATGATATCAAATAACGTATGCAATAGTCCATAGGAGAAAATATGAACCTCGAAACGTATAGAGAAAAATACAAGAGAGGAGAACATGAGAAGAAGAGGAGATGATGAAGACATGATGAAGACGAAGATATTATTAGGATGAAGAGATGACATCCAGGCCCATCTAATATATTTTTTGAATTTATTTATTTAAACAGGGACAATTCACAAAAAAAACATGAATCTTGTAAGACAAGAAGAGATGCTTTGAACCAGGTTATAGCAAGAATTGCTCATTTCTGCCTGTAGTCCCTGGGCAGATAAATATCGTGTATATATATCTTGAATATGTGTGTGTGTGTGTGTGTGTGTGGCCATGGTTGGTTAATGTTTGGCACGAGGTCCGTGTGTCGGGGCTAGCTAGCATGACCCGCTATGGGCTGAGGAGCAGCTGGGACTCAGACCCAGATGGCACCAATGAGGCGCCATGTAGCTGCACCGTGTGTCTGGCAACTCAGCACCGCAGCCATCAAACCAGCTCACGCCACACGCAGGCAATTAGCATTAGCGTCTGCTAGCTCGGCGCTACAGTCAACAGGCTCAGCAGCCGGCTTTTTGTGAGGGGTAAAACTAAACTAAATGCTATGAGATTTTAAAAAATGCTTTTTGGGTTACAAGTGCTTGGAAGGAGGGGGGACGTGTTATACCCCATGGTTAGCCTGGCTCCGCCCGCCTACGTACTTCCGCTCAATTTTCATTTCACTTCAGTACTAAGGTCTGGCCGTGCTGTATGTTAGAACGATTTCTTTTCCCTCAAATGTGCCTTCCAATCAGCGAACAGGAGGCGCGGCCTGAGAACAGTGACGTAGAGGTCGTGCGCGAATTTCAGTTATGGCGTAAGTACGGAGGCGGGCGGAACCAGGCTAATGCTAATGCTCACTGCATCTGCCGTTTGTATACTGCGCGCAACGTGGTTTCTGGCGCATGAAATACGTCACGACCAAACGTTAGCGATTGGTTAAGGCAGATCCAGAGTGCCACTGGGCAGAGCCAATAGGTTTTAAACTTCAACAGCACCTGCCTTCAAGTGAGACATCGTTTGTCTCTACAGCATTGCTAGACCTTTAGTATGAATGAAATGAGTACCAAGGTCTAGTTAGGACTAGGCTAGCCCATGGTTACGACCCATGCCAAATTTACGCTCCTTTTTTTTAAGATAGTAACATCGTTGTGCGAGCGTTAAAATGATACTTATGATATTGTGACGAAGCTCCACACATCCACATCCCATCGTCGTGACGTCGAGGCACTTTGATGTCACGAAAAGCACGCGACTTGAGTTCGGAGCAGAGTACAACGTTCATAAGCTGGTTGGCGGAAACTGGCAAAAACATAGGATTTTACACCTGTTTACTCTAAATGACTCATATTAGTCTTATTTTAGTAACAGTGACAAAATGGCGTAGCTTACTATTTTGAAGATCATACATGACATATTACCATGTTTTAAAAAAGGGTTAGGGTTAGGGTAAAACGATTTTGGGTTCACTGACACTTTAAAGACAAGCCGAGCTTTCCTGGCCAAAGCCTTTCCCACGAAAGTTGTGAGGGGCCCACTGGGAGCCCAGCGGGCCCTGCAGGCTCCAGGAAGCCGGGCCTCCCAGGCCTGTCTCTCTGGGCTGAGGATGCATAGATCCACCAGATCCACCGGGCTTGGCCTCCACAACCAGGGAGATGATCAATGACATGAGGAGGCAGGAAAGAATGGAGGAAATGAACGAAAGAAAGAAAGACAGACAGTCAGTCAGTCAGTCAGTCAGTCAGTCATTCAGACAGACAGACAGACAGGCAGACAGATAGATAGATAGATAGATAGATAGATAGATAGATAGATAGATAGATAGATAGATAGATAGATAGATAGATAGATAGATAGATAGATAGATAGAGAAAAAGGAAATACACAGAAAACGGGAGAGAGAAAAAGAAAGCAGGATCTGATAGAGGGGGTGGAGAGCACGTCGATGAGGAGCTAGAGTGAAACAGAGAGATGAGCGGTAACAGGAGGGGAGCAGAGGTTAAAATCCATGTGTGTGTCTGAGAGGGGAAGGACATCAGACAGCAGATGTCAATGTGATCTGTTGGCTGATTGGCTGGGGAGGCAGCACAGCATGGGAGATGTGCGGTGGGAAGTGGGGCAAATGGTTGTTTCTTGTAGCGGACGGCTACAAGCACGCTGCCCCGGTCAGGGAGGGACTGGTGCCAAGTCTGAGAGCTTGTCCCTGAGCTCAAGGGGATGCATGTGTGTGTGTGTGTGTGTGTGTGTGTGTGTGTGTGAGTGGCATGCGTTTGTATTTGTATGTGTGGATGGAGGTCTGTGTGTATTCAACCTAGTATGTAACATAGCATGTGTTCCTTCTTTTCTGCTTTCCTTCCTTCATTCATTCTTTCCTTCCTTCCGTCCTTCCTTCATTTCTGCCTTCACTCCTTCCTTTCTTTGGACCTTTATTAATTCCCTGCTTCCTGACTTCACGCTTTCCTCCCTTCCTTCCTTCACTCCTTCAATCACTCACCCCATTTTCCTCTTCCATCACTCACTTGGATCCCTCTGTAGCTCTGTAGCATTTTATCTCCTTCACCTCTCTATTTCCCTCTTTTCTCATCTCCTCTTAATGATATCTAAACTCCTGCCGTCCAACCTCATGTGGACAAAACAAATGGATAGATGGGGGGGGGGGGGGGGGGGGGGGGGGGGGGGGACAGCGATGGGCTGGGGGGGGTGTTGGGAACTCGGGGGATGGAGGGGGATGTCTTGGGGTTTTCCGCTTGTGTCAAACTGTCTCTTAGCGGCTTCACGCAGACTCAGGGTAAATCCTGCCTGATCCGAGACATGGAGAACTGTCATCTGAATTATGAATATCTGAAGACTTTTGTCAGGCATTAAAAAGTAAAGTGCTGAATGTTTAATGAGACGCCTCATTGGTTATTGATGGAGCGGTACATGGAGTTCCTCCACCAAAAATGGTGGAGGTGTAATCCAGTGTGTGTTTGTATGTGTTTCGATGACAGTGTTTGGGTTTTTCTGTTAACTGCTCAAAAAGGTAATTAATTCACCTCATTAGCAGATGGTCATGTCTCACACACTGTAACATTGGGAATGAAAAACACAAACACACACAGACACTCACACACACACACACACACACACACACACACACGCACAAGACATAGTGTCACTCTGGGGTGTGCAGCTGTGTACCCGCTGGCTTTGCATCTGGGTACCTTAGTGTGTGAATGTGTGTGTGTGTGTGTGTGTGTGTGTGTGTGTGTGTGTGTGGGTATGTGTGTACGTGTGTACATGCACGCACACATTGGTGTCACCCCATCCAGGCATCCATACAGATCAGGCAGAGCAAGTAGTTGTAAATCATATTCCTTCTCTCTCCATCATGTGGAGTGAGAGGGACTGACGGACACAGAAAGCCAAGCCCAGTATATCGTATACCGAGCAGTTTAAATGCATGAGTATTTGTACGTGTGTGTGTATATGTGATTTTGTGTATGTGTGTGTATTTGTGTGTGTGTGTGTAGGTGTGTGTGTGTGTGTGTGTATTTGTGTGTGTGCACACACACACAAATACACACACACACAAACACACACACACTCGTTTCTCTGTTCACTCAACTGTTTGAATATGTGATTGAACATGTGTTTTCATGAGTGTGTATGCATGCTGTGATGTGTGATATTTTCTGCATGGATGTGTACATGCATGTATGATTGATGGTTAATCCCTCTATGTGTGTTTGTGTGTGAGCATGTGTGTATGTGTGTGTGAGAGAGAGCATGTGAACACACATTGTGTGTGTGTGTGTATATATATATATATATATATATATATATATATATATATATATATATATACATTAAAGTGTGAGGGGTCAAATCACAATCCTCCACCACTAAGGTATATTATGGGATTGTTTTCCAGCAGAGTGCTTCACTATGTGACGGGCCAAGACATTCCCAGGAATACGGCGCTCCCCTGCTGGGCCCAGCCCTCGAGATCTGGATGGGATCATTTTAATGTTAAGTTTATGTTTTACTTTTAAAAATATGTTGTGCATTTAGAAAACAAAAGTTGAGAACTTGTAAAACAATTGTGTACTTGTAAAAATATTTTGTACACGTAAAAAGATGGCAAAGGCAAAGTTGTGCCGTAAAACTATATTCATATAGCCTAGAAATCTAGACGCCCCTAGCGGCAGCAAATTTAATTTGCAGCCAGGGGGTCTAGCACTTCTCCGTCGTTTTTCTGTGCTGGAAACAGAAAATCTGTCAGGCCAATCACAGCGTGAGGGGCGGAGTCGGAAGCCGGGCTACCATGACGACAGAGTTGCGACGGTTCCGTGTTAGAGGGAAACAACGGCTGCTGCTGCTGGCGAACGGCTGTCTTTCCACTCGGCTTTGGCCGCGACTCTTCAAGACTTGAAGTTAACATTTTATTTCACTATTCTTCCACAATCCACCATACGGAACACTTCCCCATGGACTAATGTCCGTCGCTCTGACTACGTCACCTTCTTCGTTGCTCTGACTGGTTGTAGCGCTATCCTATTGCGTGCAGAGGGAACTTGAAAGACAACCGTTTATCCCGCCCACACTGCCAATGGAGCAGTGCCAGACCCTACATCTTTCTGATGTGGGTCTGGCTTGCCAGGCTAATATTTATATGTTCACAACTGTTTTTTAATACATTTTACAACTCGCTTAAACCTCGAGTGCACAACTTTTTCTTTTTGTAACTTGTAACTTGAAAATGGGTCAACCTTTTTCTCTAGACCAATCAGCTCAGTCTCCCCCCACTAGATGCAAAGGAATGATATCATTAGCTGGATTATCCGTCGATCAACCACATCTGGAAAGAAATATGGAATCGAAATGGCGGATCGAAGTAGCGTTAACGCTCCACAAAGACGCCAAGTAATTCATTCAAATATTTGACTGTTCAACAGTGACTTACATTTTACTTCTTTATCAACTCATATCCGTCTTTAGCATTCGGACACTTATAGTATAACGCCACGGTGTGTGGCACATTTCATACAACATTGCTTTTTATAATGACTAATAATGATTGATGGATAATCCAGCTAATTATATCATTCTTTTTCATCTCGTGGAGGGGACTGAGCTGATTGGTCATGACAGAAAAAGGTTGACCCATTTTATGAGTAAGTTGACTCGCTGCAACGTTACTGCCAAAAAAAAAACAATTGTGCACATGTAAATACAGTTTTATGGTACAACTCCATATTTTTACCAGTTAACAACTTTTGTTTTACAAATGCACAACATATTTTTGCAAGTAAAACATTGTTTTACAAGATCACAACTTTTGTTTTACAAACACACACCATATTTGTACAAAAGTACAAACCCAATGGCATTTAAATAAGCCCATATATCTGGGGCTTCTCACAGCCTCACGCAGGGGCAGCTCAATAGCCTTCTCCATGTTTGAAAACATGGACGTTTCTGAGAACAAATAATTAAACTGCAGATGAAAGGAGTCCAATGCACTCTTATCCATGAATACTTCACACCTATTCATATAGGGAGGCACTGGCAGACATACACACACACACGCACACACACACACACGCGCACACACACGCATTAGTATGGTTTACTCAAGCAAATGAATTCACTTCATTGTGATCAACTTAAATGTCGTCGCTGTTTGCATGAACACACACACACACACACACACACACACACTGCTGCTCCCTCTCGACACACGCACACACACACACACACACACACAAAACCCCGAGACACTCTTCCCAGCAGACTGGTGGCCATGCATCGTGATCAAAGCAGCAGATTTGCTCCATTGTGTGGATAAATAGGCTCCACAAGCTGTTTAGGAGAAGGGGAAAAATAAGCCGGCTGTGCAGCCTTACAGACCCACGCCTTAGCCAACACGACCCACCACAATAGCACACACTGGCGGCCAATTTGGTGCTATCTTTCCGAGACCTCCACTTGGGGTCCAACTCACAATGTGGAGGGCGCTATAATCCCACACACGCAGAAGTACTTGGTGTGGTGGTTCTGGTGCCCCCCCCCCACCACCATGGCAGGGTTTCCAGAGAGCATATATCACAACTCCATTGTAATGGA